>VDFB02000020.1:25861916-25925830 GCA_007258455.2 Sequoia sempervirens
AAAAGCTCTTGGATGTCTTCATAGTTTTGTTTCCCTTGATCTTATGTTTCAGATTGAAGCACGTACAGATTCACATGATGCTTGGGAAAAGTTAAAATATTTGTATGGTACAACAAATGAATTCAAAGGCTATCAAATTGAAAATGAATTGATAAGCCTTGATCCTAAGAACTTTGGAAACATCTAGGATTATGTTACTAAGGTCAATGATCTGAGAGCACAATGTAAAGCATGTGGTATTGACAAAAAGGACATTCGGTTAATCTACAATACACTGAATAAACTTGGTCCTAAATTTATAGCTTATATTTCTAGCTTTCATACTCACAAATTTACTATGGGATCTACATATACTATGCCTTCATTTGCATCTTTTTCTGAGATGTTAATGCATGAAAAACAAAAGCTTCTTTCTATGGGTCTCATAAAGCCATCACAGACTCAGGCTTCATTGGTTGGTCAACCTAAGGGGCAGAAAGAGTCAGGACAATCTGACAAGAATCAAAAGAAATTTAAAAAAAATTCACACACAGATCAAGCACAACACAAATCCTCTTCAAGGGAGGATTCATTTAAGAAGGAGAAGTCTACTTGTTCATATTGCAAGAGGATTGGACATGAAGAATATTCTTGTTATAAGAAGGATATTGATAAACTGAAACATCTTCTTAAGAAGAACAATATTGATCTACCTTCTAGAATGTTTGAGTCTACTTCTTCACATTCCAAATAGTCAAGATCTAGTAAGGATAAAGGTCATACAGGGTTTTCTTCTTAGTCAAAGAAGAATAAAGGTAAATCTCTTTTTGCTTCTACAAGTCATGAATTAGGGAAATGGTTCCTAGATTCTGGAGCTTCTCATCACATGGCTTCTTCACAGTCCATTTTCTCTTCTTTTGAGCCTTGTGTTATGCCACCTATTATGATGGGAAACAACACTTACATGAGTGTAATTGGGAAGGGTTCTATTGATATCGGGGATGGAACCTTCAATGATGTTTTGTGTGTCCCTCACTTGACAAATAATCTTCTTTCCATCTATCAAATCACTCATGGTGGAGCAGGGAAGACTGTGGAATTCACACCTGATTCAATTATCATTAGAGACTTGGAGAGCAGAGAGATAATTTCTATTAGGATGGTTGATCATGCGTCTTGGTTGTATACATTTTTAGACTTTGTACCTGATGATGATTCTGATCCTTTGGTTGTTGATCACACTCCTTGTGTGACTTTTGATTTTGAGGAGAATTTTGGCTATCTGAATCTTGGTATTCTCACATCAAATCCAAATATTGAGCCTTGAATTCCTTCTCCTCCACCCACTGTTGCTTCTGAAGATACTGGTATTGCTACATTCATGGCTACTTGTGATTCAGTGCATAGGATACACATTGTCTTCTGTATATAGCTACTTGGGATGACTACTTGGCAAACATTGTAGGTTTGTTTATAGAGTCTCATATTTCAGATTTGGGACACTATTCATGACATTCATCTTCTCTTTGATGAAGTTGATTATTCTTCAGTTGTTATGGAGGAACCTTTGGATCCTCTTGTTCATTCTCCACGTGATCATTCCTCACAGTTTGACATGACTATGGATACTTTTGAGCAACATTTGGGGGAGGCATCTTTGTCTTCAGAGGAGGTAGTTGAGTCTTTGGATCTTGTTCTACATACATCTTCACTGGGTTCTGGATTGTCATCTTCATTAGTGTGGCCTAAAATGCTTGATTTGATGGTGGCAACTTTCAACATCAACATGGAGACACATGAGCAATTTTTAGAGACTTCCTACATTTTGAGCTTTCTTCCTTCATACTCATTTCAAGAATGGGAAGACGTTCTTCATGCATGTTTGGTTTTGTTTCTTCCTAAGGGGAGGAATGTTGTTCAACAGTTGTGGACCATCTTCTACATCCAGTTTCAAGCATCAACTATTGGTACAGTTGACTTCTTGAGGGAAGGTTGCATAGTCTTTCTTATCCTTCCTATTTTGGAGGGAACTTCTTCCTTTCATGGGATTCTTCTTGTGTTGGGAAACTTGTATTTTTCTCTCTTTTAGGGAGGGCTTTTGTCCCACTTTTTTTTCTCCTTTTCTCTGGTTGTGAGAGATCATTTTGTACATGGGTACCTAACATGGCCTAGTAGTTGGGACCCATCTTTGTGTCTTTTCACCCACCTAAGCTGCACTTAAGGGGGGGTGTTAGTGTAGGTTTTTATTTATTTATTTTTCCTACACATTAGTAATCTTTATTAGGTTATATTAGAATGGTTAGGATGGGGACACGTGGCATAATCCTTCAATCACATCTGTCATTCACACCCACATTTGGGTATTTGAATGTAACACCCTCTTTTGGACTTATTTGCCACCTCCCCATAACCATTTTTTGTCTTTACCTGAGTAGGCATAACCATGCATTTGGAATTTACCAAGTAGGTAAAACCTCCCACCTATTATGGGTAAAGGGGAGTTATTATTCCTCTTGATTTTATTTGCCTCTATTTTTCTATATAATCAGCCCTCACCTCTCCCTATGCTAAGTTCACTAGTTCACTTATTCAAACGTGCTAGTTCAATGCTAGGAGAGTGTTGATTTTATTTATCTCTGGGTTCTTGTCTTGCTTTCCTTCAGTCACTTTGATCTTGGGTGACTTCACAATCAAATCTAACAATTTAAACTTAAATATTTGCTAAATATTTCTTGCGCATCATGAAAAAATTTCATCATTGGTCTAATGTCTTAGCTCGTAGGTCTAGGTTTAAGCTTACACTTTAATATTCGTCAATCTAGTGATCACCTATTTTAAGATATAACTTGAACCACGTGCTCTAAATTGTACTCCCTTTTTCTACGTGTTTGCATAGCGCAATATTTTAAGAATACTAAGTTTCTTAGATTTTGTGCATTACGTGATTGGTGAAGAGATGGTTGATGAGAGTAATTTTATATTTTGACAATAATATTATATATAATAATAGAGTTGATGATTATTATTATTTATGATGTTTTCAATAGAATAATATACTATTGTTATTATTATGTTATATAATGATACAAAGATGTAGATAATATATAATATATATCAACATATATGTATATATTAGATAAAATTTATGACTATATTAATTTAATCACATCGGAATTTAAACATTGCAACTAAACAACATTAAAAAATCTTTTTGGTAGTTGGAATTGTTTTTTATACAATTGCTATAAATACATGCATAAGATGAATCAAGAAGTCTTTAAAAGCATTTGTACTCTATAAATTGTTTACGAGTTACAAAACCTACATTTTGTTACTTTGGCAATGACACTTAGCCTAGACACCACATCATATTGCGTGAGAAGTATTTATTATATTCTTTTCTTTTGTAGTCTTTAAATGTATGTTCGTACTATACATATTTTATCGTCTTCTGTTATAGCAAGAAAGATTTGCAATCGATCTCGTATCTTTTACACACTTGAAGTACATTCCCTCGTATCTTTTGCAATTGAATGCAGCTAGCACATAATTTTTTTTGTTTTGTTTATAAAAAAATGAATGAATCTTTCCTAACAATTTCAATTGTGTTGGATTTTTTTCATTTAAATGTTCCATTTGAAACAATTAGAAAAAAATTGAGCTATATAAACCATTTGTATTAAAAGTTGTAGAGTGATTCTAGAGCTTTGAGATTGCAAGCCTAACCCTCTATGGATTTCATTCTAGAACACAACCACAACCATCCATCAAATGTTCATCCAATGGTCGAGTAATTTAAGATTTAAACTTAAACATTTGCTAAATATTTCTCGTGTGTCATGAAAATTTTCATCATTGGTCTAATGTATTAGCTCATAGGTATAGGTTTAAATTAATTCTTTAATATTTGTCAATCTAGTGATCACCTATTTTAAGATATAACTTGAAGCACATGCTCTAAATTTTCTTAAGTTCCCCACCATTCCTTTTTGCTATGTGTTTGCATAGCACAAAATTTTGAGGATAATAGGTTTCTTAGATTTTGTGCATTGCACAATTGGTGAAGAGATGGTTGATGAGAGTAATTTTAAATTTTGACAATAATATCATATAATAATAGAGTTGATAATTATTATTTATGATATCTTCAATAGAATTAATAATATACTATTGTTATTATTATCGTATATAATGATACAGAGATGTATATATAATATATAATATATATCAACATATATATGTATATATCGAATAAAACTTATGACTATATTAATTTAATCACATCAGAATTTAAACATTGCAACTAAACAACATGAAATTTTTTTTTTGGTAGTTGGAACTACTATCTGTACAATTCCTATAAATAATTGCATAAGATGAATCAAGAAGTCTTTAAAAGCATCTATACTCTATAAATTGTTTACAAGTTACAAAACCTACGTTTTGTTACTTTGGTGGTGGCACATAGCCTAGACACCGCATCAAATCACATGAGACGTATTTATTATCTTCTTTTCTTATGTAGTATTTAAATGTTTGTTCATCTTGTACATATTTTACCGTCTTCTGCTATAGCAATAAATATTTGCAATTGATCTCATATCTTGTGCACACTTAAAGTGCATTCCCTCAATCATTGGGTAAGGTCAAATTGTTGAACTCAAGCATATTGTCAAATCATATTTATGGTTCTAGATCCTCACATTATTTTTCTTGTCCATTGCCAAGTATTTATGCATTATATATCTATTTGCCATCATATTTAAGAGTGCTAAAAATGCCCTCCTACCTAGTGATACAATATAAGTGTTTGATAACGTGACATCCGACATTTTGTTGTTGCTTAGTTCACTATGTCGTTGTTAGATTACAACCTTATTTATGTTCATGTTGAGTCTATTACATTGTTGTTGTTTTGTAACAACTCTGTAATTGCTCTAGTTGTAAATTTTCATGCTTTTTGTCCAATTAAAAAAAATATTATTGCATAACTATTAATAAACTTAAAATTACTTGTAAAATACATAAAAGCTTCCTCGCTATTTCGTAGGCCTCAATCTGCCATAGAGCTTGAATTCAATTCTTTTTCCATAAAACCTTGCTTTAACACATTCTTGTGAATTACCAAAGCATTCAGAACCATAAAGTGGTCAAATTTACGAAATTTCCTTAGCTTCTTTCTTTGTTTCATCGAGATCTTAAAATTCCTAAACCCTAGTTTCATTGAATCCCTAGCAAAATGTCGTGCCTAAAATCATAGTTCTCTGGTTCAAATACTATGGGTTTAAGGATGCAAAATTGGAAAATTCTGGTTGAAATCCCTTTAAATACTGATATCAAAAAAGGAATGCCCAAGTGCTAGCCTACAACATATGCAATTTAGATTTGGTGAAATTACATGTCTTAAATGTCTACCTTGATGTGGACATGACCAAACCAATTGTAGTTAATTATGATACAAATATCAAGAATGTAAGCACCAAAATAGCTTTGCCAAGGATTGATAATGCTAATGACAAATGAAAGATGCAAAAAGCTCACCGATGATGACACATTTGTCCAAAGTGAAGTGACTAGTGGAGAAATGAACAAATTCCCTGATCAATGAAGAGACGAAATATGTCAAACAAAGGTCATCCAAATGAAAGTTGAACAAAAGAAGCTGAAACCTAATGAGGGAAGAAGACTAGTCAAACAAAAAGGTATTCTCCTACTAGATTGATAATAAAAAGACTATCAGATACCTTTCGAGTGGAAGAAACTACATTGGCTCTTAATCTTGCCAAATGTAGCAAGGTAATTCTTGACTCCCTACATCAAGAGTTTAATCAAGTTCTTAACAAATAGAATGATTTATCAATTGTCTACAACCAAGACCAACAACACATTGCATGATTGCAATTACAGGTGGATATGTTGCAACCAAGCACATTTTCTCCCCCACCTTGTAAACCAGAAATTAGTAGGAAAGAATTGGATTAGTTATGGATAAGGCCAATTATCATAGTTTTGTATGTGTAACTATAAAAGAAAGTGCACAACCCTTTCAAAAAGCATAATATCCTATCAAGCATCACAATAATCATCTAAAACTGTTTACATTTAAGCAAATTCAAAATAATTATTACAATCTAGTAACTTAAGATTGCAAATGCCAAATCAAAAATAACATTTTGACAAACCATAGCAAGAGTCACAACATTTTTCAAAACCTTGGCAACCCTCACATTTTACTTGTTTAATGGTAAATCTGCTGCCATTAATGATAAAAGCTTCCAAAATATCAGGTATAAATATTGATTTGACAACATTCTATTTCCATTTCTAATGCTTTTTGTCAAATTGATGCCAACTCTCTTCTTTCACCTATATTGCTTTATGTTTAAATCTGCATACAAATATTTTACAAACAAACCATATTTAATTTATTGAACTAAAAAAATCTGATTTGTCTAAGTTTATTTCATTCCATTATTTAGCACTTATTATTACTTTTAACTTGCACCTTGTGCATGCACAAACATATAGTCAATAACATATCAACATACATATGGTTTTCTATCAGTGTAGCCATTCAAACTCCTTTAAAGTTTAAATGTAACTACTACTACTCCAAACATTAATATTATTGCTAATCACTGTATAATTTGAATTGATATTCAATACATAAAATAATTCTTTATTACAAATGAGTTACAATGCTACATTACTACATAGCATTTTAAACATCAGTACAACATGCAAGCTCTTGATTTGTATAAACGACACATGTCACTTTACATCAGACATAATTGATTCCAATTTCATAGTGATGTTATGATAGCTCCAAGCCACCACTATGACTCTCCATTTATAGTTGTAGTTGGCAACAACGATAGGTACAGTTTCCATATTTACAACTCCCATTGCCCCAACATTATAGACAAGCTCTATGGATTTTCAAAGTCATTTTACACCATTCTGGTGGATCAGAATGAGCATATTATGCAATATATTTGGTATTAAATCTTTTAACTATTGGCTTGTACTTTACCATAGTACAACAATAATTTAATAATTTTTACTCTTTTGTTTAAAAAATTCAGTGAATTGGTATTACATGCACCCATGAATTTAGTGTTCAATGAATGTAATTTTATAATCTCTGAAATAACAAGCCATAGAAGTGCAGGAAAAAAGTACGTAGAAATGAGCAAAGATGAACCTTCGACATTTCTACACAAATTATTCAACACTATTAAAGCTACTCAATAGTAATGTAGCAAGCTTTAGACACTTCTACTTACCTCCTAGATTTTCAGATTCTAGATCCCATGAAAATAGAAATGAAAACAGATAGTTTTTCTTTAATATAAGTATGAATTTTTAATTTTACTGATTTGGATCCACCTATTTAGTGTAATGCTAAGTAATTAGAAATTAGGGTTCCTACTATTGATGATTTTTTCGTCTATTGGAAAGACATATTTAAAGAGGACATACTTGTAAGTATATGAAAATGATAAAAGTTTTACCTGTAGAATTTTAGCTAGAATAAATCACAAAAAATATATTCTAAATCTAATCAAATTTGATTGTGATAGAATATTTTAAATTGTTTCATCACATGGAAGGAATTTTAAGTGGAGCTAAATAAAAAAATAAAGAGTTGGTTGAAAGAAACAAGAAGCCAGAGGAGAAGGTCCATAAAAATCAAAAAATATTTAGCAAACAAACTTTCACCCAGATAAGAAGCAAGTTCTAGGTATTGGAGTACAATACCACTAAGAGGGGGGGGTGAATCAGTGGTATACCAATTTAAAATGACCTTGAATTAATCTTTCACAACTTTGAACATATAAAATGCAAGTTTTTGAATAGTTCGACTATCATGTGTTGCATCATGCATGTAAAGCTATCAAGCTTGATTGAACATAAAGAATCATAATTTAGATGAAGACACCATATAAACTCAAATGTTGAAAGATACACAAGACTGAATGTTTGAACATGCAAACCAAGTAGACCACAAATAATGAGAAACCATAACACAATGATTTATAAGTGGAAAACCCTCACGGGGATAAAAAAACCACTCGAGAAAAGTTGCCTCACTGGCTTAATAAAATCCCACTGATTACAGAGCCTCATTGGCTACTTTCTGTGCCTCACTGGCTGCACAATATGCCTCACTAGCAAAGGAACCTCACTGGTTACAAGTATGCCTCACTGGAAAATACAACTACCTCACCGGAAAAAATCTTCATGGTATTAATGACCAATCTCCAATGAAAAAGAAACACTATTTCAGGGGGTTACCCTGTTACCATACAATTCATTGTTCAAATGATTTATCTCTACAACTGCATTTCTACAAAAACCATCTTCTTATTCAGAGCATATGCACACTATTCTAGACTCACCGCAAATTCAAAAATGGTTGTAATCATTCTCAGATCACATAGGTCTATGCAGAGAAGAGATTACTTTTGAAAGTGTTTTGTTATGTAGAGAAGAACATGCAAACTTTCATACACTATTATCTAATTCTCTCTAACACTGATTGACCTTCACAAATACACAACATCTTCAAACTCATTTCACAATTCGAATGCACTGGGAAAAGTTTTAGCCATTGTTATTCCAACATAGTTAAACAAAAACACTTCTTGCATCATAGATGATTAATTCATCAACAATGCATTACTTTGATAAAGACATCTATTGTGGTCTTCAATGCATGCTAATCAAATTTGAAACACCCATACCAACCTTCTCAATACTTTAAAAAATACCAGAGATCATATTCGGACCATGTCCATCTGTGTAGAGTAAGCATCACTCGTTAATACAAACAAAACCAAAATTAAGATATATCTCTTGCACACACTGATCAGTATAAAGAGAATACATTTCAAGACATAATTCAACAAAACCATCACACATATATCTGTCATTTAACACTCCTCCTTTTTCTATATCCTCAATACACAAAAATTGATAAAATAATCTTCAATGCATTATTGATAATTCATGCACATTCATTTCTTTGAGTCATATTCCACAATGAAAGGAATAAACTCAAATGATAAAGCAATTCAAGTTTCCTCCTGCTGTCTACATTCACTTTTTCACAATCTTTCCACTCACATTTTCATATTGAAGGAACAACTTAACACTGTATATCCTTTTCCATTACATCAAAACTCACACTCCTATTCCAATTATAGGTATGATATGCAACTCACAAGAGATCACATAACTATTCCAACACCCGATACACATGAAAAAATCCTTTTTAATTCACCATTGTGGCAGAGAAGTTACCTAACTGTGCATAATATAAAATAAGGTCTTTGTCATACAAAATCCCGTCAAAGTGTTGTCTACTAGAAATAGTCATTTTTAAGTTTGAATGATAGCCCTTTTTATTTCTCAATGTGCCTTCCAGGTTAACCTTTAAAAGATAACCAATAATGTTATAGAAACATTATAATATAAGTCACTATAAGATAAGAAGGATTTGCATTGAAGATGACCATAAGCCCTAAACCCTAGATCTTTAGAGATTTAAAGTATGCTTGGAAAATTAGAATAAGAAGCATGAGAATTGCTTCAACCATGCTGATTTTTGCAATGAACACTTGTGATCAACAATCATCTTGTAGTAAAACTTTCGTATGCTATCATGAGACAATAACCCTTGGTATGCAACAAGATATCAACTTCATAATCATTTCAACAAGAGCGCCGACTATGAAACCAAATGCAAGATCACAATATATATATATATATATATATATATGAATTCCCAATTGTATTAACAACTTTACTAATCCTTCCAAGAGTCCAATGCATCACTACTTGCACTAGCCTTTCCTTTACTTTAACACCAATAAAGCATCAACCTTTTCAAATTGCAACTCATTGAAAAACTGCTCAACAAGAAATTGGCATAGATATCAAACATAAATGACCATTAATAGAACATGAGATGAAGCATCATACACCAATATGTACCTGACTTGTATACACCTTTGAAATGTATTAACACTTGAAAGAGCAAGCAAGGGAGCATCATGAACAAAGAACCTTTAACATCAATGACAAACACATGCCAAACCAAAACCAACAAACTTCCCCTTTGGCATTGATATGAACCAATCATTTCACCTGCACACCTAGACACATTTTCTCCCCCTTTGAAATCAATGACAAAGAGTATTAACTCCCCTTGTGAAGAAGCCATTCATTGTCTTTAGCTGAAATAAGGTATTTCAACTGATGATGAATATCATGTAAAAAACAAGGCACTATTAGGTTTGCAAGAACCTTGGCAACATAGCACTGGAAAGAAGGGGATAAATATTTTTTCATGTGACTAAGGAAGCACTGTGTAAGCATGCTAAAGAAATTGTACATTACTTTCATCCACAGCCAAAACCATTGGCAAACCAACCAAAAACATGAATACCATTGTGCACTGTAGAAGATTGCAAATTAATATTGTGAAGCATGAGAGAATAGAACTTGTTAAGCTATCTATATACTTTGTAACTAGATGTTGACAAGAAAAACACCACTTCATTGAGCATACTTCATACTCTACTATGCAATCCATTGTTAAGGAAGAGTATTGTCACACCAAGCATTAAAACCACTTTACATAGCATTGTCAAAGATCATTAAGTTCATGCAATATTATCAAGATCATTATGCAACTAACCAATATACTGAATTGGTATTGGAAATATTGTTACCACTTGCACTTGCAAGCATAGGGTGGGAAAAAAAGAAAACACAATGCCACTAACAGTGACTGAGATGACTTGAAGATCACAATATATTGGCAAAGGAAAAAAAACATACCACCATCCAAATTGATCACCATACCTCTACCATAGTATGTGGCCATCATCATGGAGTACACTTTCATTGAGAGAAATTCCATTGGCATCAAGCAAAGAGAGAGGCACTGTCATCAAATATCAAGGTTGGGCTGTCATAGATTGTAAGCATGAATCACTTCTCTTCTTTTTATTGTCTAAGCAACTATTACCCTATCAAACAACTTGTCTCTTGACATCTCATAGCAACATTTTTGACATCAATTTGCATCAGTACAAAACCACTGAAATTGTTAAGCCACTGTCACACTTTGAACTATCATTGTCTGGAACTAGAACATTGATCAAGTCACTAGAACATTGTCACAAAGCAAAAGCGATAAGTAAGAGCAATGTGTATTATCATTACTATCTTTTCACTTTTTTCACAAGGTCATTATATGATAATATGTAGATCGCTGTCAATATGAAGGTAGTTGTCATAAATTACAACAGTTGTGTTCTCAAGGTATTGAATCTCATAGTCACTTGCTAACACTCAACTTGTCACAAAGAAAACTATGACCATATCATTGTCCTTTGGAAAAATAAAGCAACCTTAATCCTCTGGAATGTGATATGTGAATTAAGAATAACAAAGCTAGGAGCATTATGTACCAATTGTTATAACTTGTTAGATTCAGAAACAATCAATATCACCATTAAAAAATAGACCATACTGTCACCATTGTACACAAAGCAAAAGAAAGCCAAGCACTATTTTTATCTCAGTGAGAAATGCATAAACCAAAGCATTCAACCTCTTGAAACATTATCAAGGAAAAATAATAGATTGTTGCTTGTCCAAAAACACAATGATAGCACTGAAAATGAACTGTCATATAGTAGAATAGGATACACAAAGAACTCTAAAGTCGCTATACAAACCATACCATCACCAATCACTTTCATAAGTTCAACCAAGTGATATAAGATATAACCAATCAAAATGGAGTTGTCCTATTTTGTTTGTTACTTGAGCTATTGCTTCACATAGGTTTTGTCCATGCAAAATAGAAAATAATTTCTTTGAACTAGACATTGTGTGCCATGCCACTCATTGCATAGTCATTGAAAATAATAAGATGACTGAAAAGGTATCAATGGCACCTTACCTCATCAAAGTGTAATAAGCACTTATTACTAAAATCATTGTCATCAAGGGTTGATTATCAACCATTAAGAACCGTCATCTAAAGCATGAAACCAAATAGTAAAACCATGAGACAAGAAAAACTATGAAGTCATCATGCCACTGTTTCAAGCAAGCCACTAAATTTACTAGCACAAATATATCAATTAACTGACTAAGGAATTGTCTCAAAAAGGATTCAAAGCAATTCCTCAAGTATTTCTCAAGCAATGTCTCACAATATTGTTACCAATAGCAGCTACACATGTTACTGTCATCAATGACTAAGGCACAGGAGCAAAAAACTAAACTACTATCCCAAAATGAATATGACTTGTTCATCAAGATTGTTGCACCCTATACTGCATTAGACTGCTGAAAAAACTTGTCACTCTGACAAAATGCAGGAATATTATAAGAAATACTTCTCAAAATCATGGTAAACAAAAATGAGTTTAGATTCTCATCCATTCACTATAGAGACACAACTTCTTGTTGCTGCCTAAGGGGTTTGAATGATCCATCAAAACCCAACTCCCCCTCAACTCATGCTTCCATTTAAGCACTAATAGATGACACTTACGTAGTATGCACAATTTTAGGCTCATTCTTTTCTTGACTTTGTTTTCTTCTCCAAACCTTCTTCTCTGATTTATTTTTGTCATCAGATGCTTGTGACTTTAAATTTTTCTTATGTAAGAAATCATTTCTTCTCTTTTGTTTCACAAACCTAGTTCTACAATACTTTGCAACATGACCATGGTTATGAAATTTATAACATATTACATTCATATTCTCAGAGAATACATATTGACTCCTTTTAGACCTTCTTCTACAATAACTTTCTTTATGCCCATAACCATTACATGAATAACAATAACCAGGAAATGAATAATTGTACCTCAATGATTTATTTTTCCAAGTAGGTGGAGATCCTGTGGACCTGTTGGCTCTACTTCTTCTTCCTCTATTGATGTCCTTGAATTGTCTACTATCAGCAATCTTAACTTCTAAATTCTTCTTTTCTTCAATCTTAGGGGTTGCAACATGATAACTTAGATCTATCTTCTTTCTTGGTGTTTTTCTGACTCCAGAACTTTGTCCTTCAACAAAGCCTAAACTAGTAACATCCTTGTGATGTTTTTTCTTGCTCAACATATCATATAAACACTTAGTAATCTTTTCAAATTGGAACTTTTCTTATGTAACTTCGAAGAAGCCTTTCCTAATGCATCTCTCAAAGATACTATCTAAGATTCATACTTTTCACAATCAACTTCTTTGGCCTTTAGCTGCTTATTGACTTCTTCCTTTATTTTCTTAACTTCAGCAACTTGAACCTTCATATCTATTATTTGTTCTTCTACATTTTGAAGGGCTGAAAGATTTTTAGTCTTAGATTCTTTTTCCTCTTGTAGCTGCAATTTTAACCTTTGGTTCTCCATTCTAAGTTTCTTAATCTCATCAAGAGCATAGATGAGTTCACCTTCCATATCAATCTCATATTCATTTTAATCAAACTCTTGTTCAAAATCACTCACTAAGTGATCTCCTTCATTGTCTACACTCTTCGCTACAAAATCATCTTTTGTACTAGGTTTAAGTGGTGTTTGTTGTTCAACATTATGTTGCCCGTATTTCTTTTTTCTCTATTTTTTTTACTTTTTGCCATAATGAGTACTCCACTACTTGGATCCCCTAAGTTGGTTAGACTTATGCAAGGGTATGGCTCTAATACCACTTGTTGGAGTACAATACCACTAAGAGGGGGGTGAATTAGTGGTATACCAATTTAAAATGACCTTGAATTAACCTTTCACAACTTTGATCATATAGAATGCAAGTTTCAAAACAGTTCAACTATCATGTGTTGCATCATGCATGTAAATCTATCAAGCTTGATTGAAAATAAAGAATCATAAAAGTTTAAGACACCATAGAAAATCAAATGTTGAAAGATACATAAGGTAGAATGTTTGAACATGCAGACCAAGTAGACCAAAAATAATGAGAAACCATAGCACAGTGATTTATGAGTGGAAAGACCTCATAGGGATAAAAAAAACACTCAGAAAAAGTTGCCTTAGTGGCTTAATAAAATCCCATTGATTACAGAGCCTCACTAACTACTTTTTGTGCCTCACTGGCTACACAATATGCCTCATTGTCAAAAACCTTCATGGTCTTAATGACCAATATCCAATGAAAAAGAAACACTATTTCAGGGGGTTACCCTGTTACAGTACAATCCATTACTCAAATGATTTATCTCTACAACTATATTTCTATAGACACCATTTTCTTATTTAGAGCATATGCACGTTGTTCTAGACTCACCTCAAATTCAAAAACATCTATAATCATTCTCAAATCACATAGGTCTATGTAGAGAAGAGATTACTAAATTGAAATTATTCTGTTATGTAGAGAAGAACATGAAAACTTTCATACACTATTATCTAATTCTCTAGATGACATTGATTGACCTTCACCAATACACAACATCTTCAAACTCATTTCACAGTTCTAATGCACTGGCAAAATTTTTAGCCATTGTTGTTCCAACATAGTTAAACATAAACACTTCTTGCAACATAGATGATCAATTCATCAACAATGCATTACTTTGATAAAGACATCTATTGTGGTCTTCAATGCATGCTAATCAAAGCTGACACACCCATACGAACCTTCTCCATACTTTAACAAATACCAAAGATCATATTCAGACCATGTCCATCTGTGCAGAGTAAGCATCACTCATTAATACATACAAAACCAAAAGTAAGATATATCTCTTGCACACATTGATCAGTATAAAGAGAATACATTTCAAGACACAATTCAACAAAAGCATCACACATATATCTATCATTCAACACTCCTCCTTTTTCTATATCCTCAACACACAAAAACTGATAAAATAATCTTTAATGCATTATTGATAATTCCTGCACATTCATTTCTTTGAGTCATATTCCATAGTGAAAGGAATAAACTCAATTAATAAAGCAATTCAAGATTCCTCCTGCTGTCTACATTCACTTTTTCACAATCTTTCCATTCACGTTTTCACATTGAAAGAACAACTTAACACTGTATATCCTTTTCCATTACATCGAAACTCACACTCATATTCCAATTATAGGTATGATATGCAACTCACAAGAGCTCACATAACCATTCCAACACCCCATACACATGAAAAACTCTTTTTTAATTCACCATTGTGGCAGAGTAGTTATCTAACTACGCATCACAAAAAATAAGGTCTTTGTCATACAAAAACCTGTCAAAGTGTTGTCTCCTAGAAATAGTTGTTTTTAAGTTTGAATGATAGCCCTTTTTATTTCTCAACACCCGCTAGGCTAACCTTTAAAATATAACCAATAATGTTATAGAAACAATATAATATAAGTCACTACAAGATAAGAAGGATTTGCATTGAAGATGACCATAAACCCTAAACCCTAGATCTTTAGAGATTTAAAGTATGCTTGGAAAATTAGAATAAGAAGCATGAGAATTACTTCAACCATGCTGATCTTTATCATGAACACTTGTGATCAAAAATCACCTTGTAGTAAAATTTCCGTATGCTATCATGAGACAATAACCCTTGGTATGCAGCAAGATATCAACTTCATAACCATTTCAACAAGAGCACCCATTATGAAACCAAATGCAAGATCATAGTGTATATATGAATTCCAAATTGTACCAACAACTTTACTAATCCTTCCAAGAGTTCAATGCATCAATACTTGCACTAGCCTTTCCTTTACTTCAACACCAATAAAGCATCAACCTTTCCAAATTGCAACTCACTGAAAAAAATCTCAACAAGAACTTGACATAGATATCAAAAATGAATGATGATCAATAGATCATGAGAAGAAGCATCATACACCAACATGTACCTGACTTGTATACACCTTTGACATGTATCAACACCTGAATGAGCAAGCAAGTGAGCATCATGAACAAAGAACCTTTGACATCAATGACAAACACCATGCCAAACCAAAACCAACACTAGGAGCTATATACAACATTCGTTGCAGTGAAAGAAGAATGTGATGAAGTATGTAAGCAACAAGACTATGGTTCGTAGCCACCCCACAATTCTTCTAAGAAGACAAAATATGGTTTTAAGGTTTACAACAATAATGATTATGTGGAAGTGCCCAATTTTTTTTCAAACCTTCAATTGAATAGATAAAGAGACATTAATGTTTGACATCTTCTGGATGCAAATGGATTTGAATTAACATTACCTTTATGTTTTTTTTTGGGTTTTCAAATATCAAGACGTATAATTGTTTATGATCAATAAAATGATTCAATAATACTCTTTAATATATTTTATCAATATTCAAATAAATATTGAAAGTATTATTGAATTATTGTATTAATAAAGATAAATTGTATGCCTTGTCATTTGAAAAGAAAAAAAGCCAGCATAAAACTAATGATAATTCAAACCCATTGGCATTTACAACACACTACACATTATGCTATTTGGATTTGAATCATTAACCTTGTAAACTTTAAGTCCATATTTTATCTTCTTAAAAAGTTATGGAGCAACTTCTACATACTCTTCTTACTTACATTCTTTAGCACATTCTTCTTCCATTGTAGCAAGTGTTGTACACAATTTTTGCAACTTGTTTTTTGTTTGGTTGAGATTTTGTTTCTTGAATTTTTCTCATTGTTTATTCTTTTGGAGTATCTCCTATAGTTTTTTGTTTCTTTCATCCAATTCCTTATTTTTTGATTTAACTCTTCTTAATACAACTTTCATGCCATGAAACAATTTAGAATATTCATCAAAGCCAGTTTTCACTAGATTTGGAATATATTCTTTGAAATTTATCTCCACTGAAATTCTACTGGAAGTAAATTGTTTATTGTCTTAATCTACAGGTATGTCATGTCCTCTTTGTCTACATATTTCCAATAAATAAAAAATTCACTAATCAAAGGGTGCTGTCATGATAGTGGTTTACAATTCCTGAGAGGAACGAATTTTAGCTGAAATCACATATTTTTAGAAAATATAATGATTTAAGCCTTAAATGGTTTCATTTTAAGGATTCCAATTGAAGAGGGTTTGATCAAATCACCTTAGATCAAACCCCCTTGGATAGAACCTTGCTAGTTTTAAACCATACCTATAAATGCGTCTCCTTTACACCTATCAAAATGTTGATAAATGAATTCATTTAAAATTTATTTCAAATGATTATGGTATTCCTCAGAACAAGCTATCCAATGAATATAATTTTAATATGTTTTGGTTTTGTTATGTATTTGTTTTTTAAGTTTTATTAAACATAGGTTTTCATTGAAAATGAATTTCTTTGTTCTTCACATGTGGAAAAATAGAAGATTATCAAAAAAAATTGAAAAATATGAGTGCACCAGATATTGAAGTCCTTGATCCAACAAAAAAAAAATAAAATAAAATTTTGACATATACAAAAAAGTTACATTATGGTTGTCTGAATTGTAATTCGTTTGACTTTGAAACTTGATTAAGGAAAAATATTCAATAAAAAACTATCTAACCAAGTGGAAGCACTAGATATCAGAGTTACAAATCTAAATTTGAAATAATTAGAATTTTATCCTTCATGGAAAAAAGTTATGCGTTATACGTGTGGTCACTTTATAAAAATGTTGTTTTAAAAAAAAATCAATTTTTGTGGAGATGGAAAAAAAGTGCAATTTGATTCCAAAAATTTTGAAAAAAATATTTTTTAGAATCTACAGAAAAAATTTGATGAGACTCTAGTTTGCACCATCTTCAAATTCCTCATAGTTTAGCCGCTATAGGTGCCCGAATGTGAAGATTTAGTTAAAAATAATAATTTCAGTGTCCAGTTTGGCCAAAAATTGTAAACCACTATTATGGGATCACCCTAGAAGGAACCATCATTTTTAATTACTCAACACTCTACCAAAATATAACTCTAGAAAGTAAAAATGCTCAAAATTCCTCTTTGTTCATTTTTTAGCACCTTTCTTTGTACCTCTATAGCCTTCTATTTTAGAGATTGCAAAATTACATTCACCAAACACTAAATTCATAAATGCATGTAATAACACTTCATTAATTTTTTCACAAAAAAGAGTAAAACCTCTCAAATGATTGTTCTACTATGGTAAAGTGTAATCCAATAGTTAACACATTTAATACCAAATATATTGCATAACATGCTCAATCTGATACACTAGAACATTCCAAAATGATTTTGAAAATCCATAGACATTTTTTGCAATGTCAAGGAAATGGGGGCTGTAAACATAGAAGCTATAATGCTCCTTCTTTCCAACTATAATTATGCAGAGGGTAAGGCATAGTCAAGTTGCTACCACTTTTTGTAGGAAGCTTCAATGCAACAACATAGCACAAAATAAATTTCAAACTCCACAGTTCCTATTTCTTGACCTCTGTCAAAATGGAGTTTCATAAGTCCACAACTTTCAATGCAAACAAGATTAAAATACTTATAGACCCACACTCTCTGTGAAAGTACTTATCTCGATCAAGTTTCCTCATCCTCGTTCAAAACTTGTCTCAGAAGTCAAGTAAACTAGGTCAACTTCTTTCCAATTCCATCAATTCTGAACTTGAAGAAAATTGCTCTTTTACTCTGTAACTACATAACTCGAAGCACCAAAATCTAGAGTATCCCCAATAACACATCATCTTATTCCTTATTCACCTTGCAAAATGAAAATGCTTATCAAAATTCAGAACATTACACTCAATAACAAAGCCTTTTACTATCCCTATTTTGCGCTAACCAAGTAACTAACTTTAATCATGTGAAAGCCACTTGGACTTATAATATTTATTTTGAATGACGCTTGGCTACATGCAAACTGTATGACGTACCATTTTCAATACCAAGTTATCAAATAACCCTACCAACAATGACAATATTTTACCAAACCCTACCAAGACCAACACCATAATTTACCAAACCCTAGCAAAAGTAGTACTATTAATGTTTATTCTCAAACGGATGTCAACTTCCTTTTTTTGCTTCCATTGCTTTATGTTTTAAATCTACATTCTAGTTTACATTCTTCAAATATGTCTAAGATCATATTTATGATATGGATAATTGCATTGAAAAGCCATTATTTCAGCCAAAGCATTTCTAGTATTAAACAATGTTGCATACGTGCTGTCAATTTCAAAAGTATAATGAGACAAAATTTAACACAAAAATGCTTCTGCCACAAACAACCCTCTCCAACCCTACACCCTCAAAACAACACTACAACAACATCCTAACCAACAATATTTGCACTTCTAAATGGATATTACACCACCTTCTAAAATCCAAGCCAATCGAATAATGCATTGGATCCTTGAGAAGCATTTTTAGTCTTAAAACCTAGGTCCAATTGTTATGGTTTTCTATGGGTATCTATTAAAAAAATGACCAATCAAAATAATTATTTTCAAGTGTTTACATTTAAGAAAAGTCAAAATAATTATCACAATCTACTAAGAACAATGAAATGTCATCCTTCAACTTCCCCTATACAATTCACAACAAATGCCCCATGTAAAGTAGGCATGCTTATTGAAAGTTAGACAGATATATTGCTTATACAAGAATACTTACAACTAACTGTACAATCCACTATTCGATGTCTCCACTATACAAGATAATTAAAAATAAGAAACCACCAAAAGGATTCATTCCATCAGAAGCATGTTTAGTCTTAAACTATATTCCATATACTATTGATTTTAAAAGAACAATCAAA
The DNA here is from genome assembly GCA_007258455.2 of Sequoia sempervirens. Taxonomy (NCBI): domain Eukaryota; kingdom Viridiplantae; phylum Streptophyta; class Pinopsida; order Cupressales; family Cupressaceae; genus Sequoia; species Sequoia sempervirens. The sequence continues at coordinate 25,881,687 of VDFB02000020.1, forward strand.
CAAAGTTTAAGACAAATGCTCTTGCTAAAACCACGCCTCCGCAACCCTCCAACCTAAAACAATACTATAATTTTATGTCCTAGTTCCTATATATCTAAAAAATCCAAACCACAAAATGCCCATTACAAAGATCCAGATCCAAAACACAACTTACTTCTCTTTTTACCCAAGCAAATGCAAAACTTGCAGTCGCACCCATGACCCATAATTATTTCGTTTGCAAACGATAGTCGTCAACAAGCCTTACCACTTGCATCATTATGTCCCTCCTAGAAGCATATTATGAGGCCCTGCCCTGTTATGCAATAGTAGAAAATACGTTACTCATATCATGGGTATCTTATTGAGTGATAATTAAAATTATTTTTAGAGGCATGCAATAAAAAAATTATGTATTGGAAGATGATAATAGAGCAAGAGACAGTAAACAGATGGACAATGGAAACAAATGTAGGACAAACATACATGACAAAATGATATATTAATACATATGGTAAGTATTAAATATGGAAAATAAATAAAGGCGATTTATGATTATAATATCATTATGATATGCATTGTATAAAGGGTGTGACATTAGTATTGAGTAATAGGTTTGAGAGATAATATATGATAAAGTGCATAGCAGTGGAAAGCCTATAAAAAAAAAAATTGATAAAAATTTGATAATTCCCACTAGTTCAGTATATGCAAGGGGATAAAGAACAACAACAATAATTCTAGGTAGTAATACTAATATATTATGGTGGAGTTATTATCAAAAGGAAAAATAGAAAATTAAGATGAGAGGGTTATTAATATGGCTAATTGATAAATACTTGAGAAATTAATTAATCACTTTGTCAATGTTTAGTTGGAGAAACAAATAATAATGTTGACTGCATTGAAGTTTAACAATGTTTTATTTATTTATGAATGGCTAAATATGGAGCGTTGGGTAAAAAAAATAAAAAATAAAAATAAATAGTCAATAGGCTCTTATGGATAATAATCAATTTAATATCATTGAATTTACAAATAAATAATAATATTTATATTAGGTCTTAAATATTAATCAAACAATCTTAAAGTTTTAAGGTGTAATTAAGGTTTGAATATCATTATTAAATAAATGATTAAAAGATGAGGCAGTCAATTGGTAATGTTTAACGCGCTTATAAATAATAATATTATTTACTTAGATTCTATAAGTTGATTAAGTAATAATATTTTTAGTGTTGAATTAATTAATTATATAGTAGTTTTAACAATTGTAAGAAGATAATTAACATTTGTAGATAATATTACGTTTATATAAAAAAATGTTATTATGAATAATACTAGTATTAATAATTGGTGTGGTATCGAAGCTTCATAGTTAATATTTTTTTTTTTATGCATAAGAGTTTATTTAATTATAATAAAAACTTCAGAATAACAAGCGTCTGCTATGCAGGAGAGATAGTTGACAGAAAACCCAAAAAAGCCAGCCCGCCATGGCCACCATAGAAGTCGAAACAAGAGTTTGACATACATAGGAAATAACTAAAACCAACTGTTGAAACCATTTCTAATAATGCAAAGCAAGCCACTAAAATGACAAACAAAGCTAGAGCCACCATTATCACACCGACCCAAAAAAACCCCAAAATAGAACGAACAAACCCCAACTTACATGAAATTATTTAAGACTGCAAATTCACCAAACTCCTTCCAATCTTCTTTGTCCACCGCCATTAGCCTGAACATTTTCTTCAGAAAAATGATGGCAACTGCTCCCAAAGACTTGTGCCACATCAAACTTGGACCCTGCAAATCCAAAAGGAATGGATATATTTTCACCATGTCCTCCAAGGGAACCCGCTCCACATCACAAGGGTGAGGGCAGCCTCTACCCTCTATCACCACGCGAAGCACCTCATCAACACCTTCTGTCAGGTCCTCCTTGAAAAGCTTCAACAACAATTGCTTGGCCCCGGCCTTTGGCTCCAGATTATCAAGCAACGAGGCAAGAAAACGAGACAAGATGTGCATATTATCTCTCCCATACTCCTTAGCCTCCAAATGACCCAAACCCAACACCATCTTCACCGCCGCAAGCACCAACGGGTCATACTCCACCAAAATCTGCTTCAGACGTTGGACAATGACTTCCCTAAAGGAAGCCTGTTCGCCGACGAGCGCAAGGATATTGGTGTGTCCGCGCCAAAGCGAGCTAGACTAGAAACAAATACCTCCACCATGAATTTAGTGCACTTCTCCATCCTCAACCTTCTATCAGAGACACTTGATAGAAGGGAAGGCAGGAAACCCCAGAATTTCACTTCAAAAGAAATGATGTAGAATCAAGCCAAGCAAACGATAATAAACCTAGGTTTCAAAGATGCCACCACCCCATCAAATCGTACAAACTCTCATTTAATGAGATGGCAATCCATGAGAACCAAGCACGAAAACCATTAGAACATCATTAAAGAATATCACGGCCAGCTTAGAACTGTCAACCTGTACTGGCGACTTTGAAGCAATACCAAAGCATGTCACTCAAACATCCAAACTGCCAGTTGGAGGAAAGAGAGTAAGAAACAAGCTAAGATTGTCAGAAAGAAATAAAGGAGGTAAATTTTAACGTGCAAGAAAAGGAAGGCATGCAGGACACGTGGAGAAGGGGGAGGAAGTTCAGCTTACACTGCATGTCTTTCCGACATTCTATGGAACAGTTGATCTAGGGGTCCACATTTTGGGATGGACGTTTACCAAGCAGAGTGAATTCAGGTGGAATCTGAAACCACGTAATACAATTTGTGCAAAATGTGGAGGTAAGTTACCAGCCATGGTTTAGCGATTATTTTGGAATCTGCAGACTGCTAAATTGTCTTATATTGTGTTTTACTTCATTCTAAAAGGGTTCTATCGTTATCTGCTTCTGTGGTTTTGATCTATGGTTGCTATTCTGCATTCACACATTTTCCTCCTTGTTTGACTTCTTTTTCTGTTGCAGCATCAACATATTTATTCCATTTGTTGATTGTCAATTCTGGATTGTTAATGCCCATGCTTGTTAGCATATAGGTATAATCTTTCATGCTTGCTGTTGAAATTCTGTGAAGAGCAATTTTAGGATATGCCTAAGCTTCCAGTAATATCTTGTTTTATTTAACATATTTGTATTCTTAGTTTCTTTCCAATATTAGCAGCCAAGCTAATTATGCATCCTTATTTGAAAAACAAAAGGCACAGAGCTCTTTTTGACCTCGAAAGTTTAGTAGATGAGGTGTTGTGAAGATTTACGTTTTGTTGTTCATTTTTAATTGGATTTTTATAATTCAACAACTCGTTTCATAGTAAAAATTTCACTGTGGATTTGTAGCTCTAAAACTGAGATACCTAATCCCTAAGACCACTTTTCTTTGAGGCATTCTGTCCAACAATTGACGGGCCTTGTCTGTGCGTTTGCTTTTTGCATACATATCTACAACTACAACTTCAACACTTGAGGCAGCGTCGATGCTGGGAAGGGTTGAGGAATTTAGATTTGCATTTGCTTGAAAGCTTTAAAGCCCTTCCAACAAATCCATTTTAAGCATATTCTGCAAATATTGCATTTCATGAGATTCTCGCAGTATTTTGTCAAACAGTAGGCGCGCCTTGTCTATGCTTCCTTCATTCCGCATTTGCAATATCCGATCTGATATGCTTCTCACTCCTCCAAACTCTCTACTGACCTTTCACTTCTCCAATTTGGCGAGCTGCAGCCTCAAAATAAGGTTTCCATGATGGTTTTAGAGTATGTTCACTAAAATGAATATTACTGTCACGATCCTAATAATGCGCACATTTAGGTTTTAATGATGGTTTTAGAGTATGTTTATTAAAATGAAAATTACCGGCAAGATCCTAACAATGAGCACATTTAGGTATTAACATTACTGCATCCTTTACCCTACGAAGTTTACCCTACGAAGTTAAGTATATGTCAGCATAATTAATATATAATGTATATTTTATATATAATGCATGTGTTAAATTAATATAGTTTTTATGAGTTTTCTTAATTTGGAAGCTAAAAGATAGGGCAGTAGTTGAGCGTGTTTCAATAGTTGAGATAGTAGTTGTTTATATAATGCCCAATAGTTGTGATAGTAGTTGTTTATATAATGCCCAATAGTTGTGACATGACTACCTTAACTTAAACAAAATGTATTCCTTTGATCTAAAAAGCAACCAATCATGTGATGCCACATCAATGCTCAACTACCCATGATGTGAATGCACAAGTATTGGTAATAGGTTTGTTTGGGCCTTTTTGGACACCTTGACAAAAAGCATGCTGATGTGGCATCATATTTGATGATGTGGCCTTGTTTGGGCCTTTTTGGACACCTTGACAAAAATCATGCTGATATGGCATCATATTTGATGATGTGGCCCTGAAATGAAAGTTATAAGCAAGGGACTTGCCAAGTAAGTTGCAAAAAAAATTGGAGTGATTTGAAATTTCCAAGTAGGATTTTGAGAAGCGTGAAGTTAGGGTGCACAACTATTGGGTCCTCTCCTATAGTTGTTGGGTGCTTCAAATTAATTTTAGGGAAATTGGGTTGCTAAAGAGTACCGTTGGCATAAAAAGGACAGCAGTGCTTCAGTGTCATTGGGATAATGACCTATTTAAGGAAGGAAAGGGATAATAATGACCTATTTAAGAAAGGAAGAGAACTGGACTTAAACTATAAATTAGACCTTACTTTTCGTTTGACCATCACTTGGTTTTTTTTTAAGTCAATTATTTATTTGACCAGCTAAAGTCTTCTCCACGACCTTTACATCCACTCCACTTTGGGAGCGTAGTTATTTATTTCCTTACCACATTATTGATTTTAACAATAATTGAAAACTAAAACACTCTTATTTTGGAAATGTATTTAGGTTAATTAATTGAATTATTTGACATACAATAGTATGGATAAATAATTGATTATCAAAATAGTGCATGTATATGTTATAATAGATAGTTTTAAATATAAGAAGAGAATAATTTATTCTAATTAAAATGAAAATGGAATATAGGTGAAATTATATGTTGAGATCATTGTAGCAATCTTAAATTTACTTCAACTTCGAGTTAATTAGAAAGGAAAACTAATGTGAGACTTGGGTAAATTTATTTGAGTATATAAATTTAATGTCATTACCTAATTATTTACTTATAGTTAATGCTAAGTAAAAAGAGTAGAAAGAGAATCAACACTATGGGTACTCGATTTAATTTGGATAAAGGTAAGCGAGTCTAGTATTTTTTTTCTATATATAGTTAACAAAATCTTATCATTCAACCTTAGTCATTATCTTAGTAATCATCCTTTGAGTTGCTTTTCATTATCATGATCATAAATATCAAGGTCGTTACTATTTCATATAATTGAGATTATTTTGTTGTTAATAAATGAGAAATTGCAATTGACTTAATTTATCAAGTTACATAAATATGCTTAATACTATTTGGAAAGGCGTCAAGATAATGTAAGCTATAAAGAAAAAGTGTGGAATTAGTGTAATGGGTCAATCATTATAATTATTTTATTTAGTAGGGTAATTTTTATTGCGTTATTGGTTGAATGGGTCTATCAGATTTGTTGACCTTTAGTTTTGGGGTTGGAGTATGAAATAATGATTTTAATGATTAGCTTTATGCTTTATTGGGGTTGCTAAAACTTGTGTGATGATAGGCAATAAAAGAGATTTCCTTGATTAGTTATAAAATGTTAAAAGTAGCTTTGGTTGTATGATTTATTTACTCAATTCATATGATGCACAAAGATTGTATGATTAATGATGCTTAAAATTAAGAACTAGAATCCCTGGGTAGTGTAGGAGCAAAGAGGTTGAGAGTAATTTATCTTTCTTCCAATATCATTCAATTTTAGAAGATTTAAGCGAATGTTCAATAATTATTGCATGAAGGATTAAAAGAAATATGCCAATTGTCTAATTTACTTGATGGTATTTAAAGGCTACATGATTGTCAAGTATTTTGCATTGAAGGATTAATAAGTGATTCCTTATTCAATGTTAGATTAGATAGTTCATCTAGCATTTGTTTTGGACAGGTTGTGAATTATGTTATTGTAATCTTTTTATAATATCATTAGTTTTACTACTCGTCTTATAATTTAAGAACCCTATAGGGGAATTTTCTCTTATAGAGTTATGACTTATAGAATAGGGGCATGATGTATTTTGAGTTGGAAATTGAGTTTATTGTATGTAAACATTATTGGGATTATGTTGTGTCAAAATAGAGTTATATGTTGACCCTGAGGGAAGATACCCTCATTGTAAGTAACCCAGTATGAAATGTGAAAAGTTGAACTACGATTCCTCTGTGAATTATATACGTAGGCAAGGTCATCTGAGATGAGCCCCCAAGGAATTAGGTAGGGCCCCTAGGACTGTCCTTCAGAGTCTTGTATGTGATTAGTCATTTTCTCCTGATATCGTAAACTAGCATTGATTTATATAGCTTGTCTTAGTAATCATGTGCTAACTACCTTTGATCTTATGTGTGTGCCAAGTCATGTAGACCTTGCAGGTATAGGTATTGGGAGCGAGGAGTTTTTGACACAATGGAATGTGAGAGGTACGTTAAGCCAATCTAAAGTAAGTAGATTCTATTGCTAAAAATAGTAAATCACATCTATTTTTGCTTCAAACTAGTGTGATCATTGACCATAGTTGTAAGTAGTGAATTGTGTTGTTTTGTCTTTTAAGTAAACGTAAAAAAATTATTTGCAAATTAGTAAATTCATTGCAAATTGTTAAGTTGTTAGAGTTTAAAATGTGGGCATGACACATATTTATTAAACATATGCACACCAATAAACCAATAATTAGAAAAGACATATAATCTAATCTCACACACTCCAACATTAAATAAATGTACCACACAATAAAATGCGATATGATTAAATTAATATAGTCATAAATTTTGTCATATATTTATATATATATAATTTACATTTATATAGTAACATATCAAAATAATCAATAATCAATAAATAGATACTCTCTCTTTCATTATATAACATAATAATAACAATAATATATTATTAATTCTATTGAAAATATCATAAATAATAATAAGCATCAACTCTATTATTATTATATATAGTATTATTCTCAAAATCTAAAATTACTCCCTTCAACCATCTCTTCACCAATCGCGCAATGCACAAAACATAAGAAACCTATTATTCTCAAAATCGTATGCTATGGAGACATGTAGCAAAAATAATTGAATTTCTTTTTCCCAAACAAGATAGCCCCCAAACTTATTTATTATTCATTCATAATAAATCTACAGTATATCATAATTAGTAATATTAACTAACTTATTATATATAATAATTATATATAATAATAAAATATTTACTATAATAATATTCTCAAAACTTAATATTATGAACGCCCCCCAAAAAAAGATTATGTTATGGACCCACTATTTTACTCTTTAATATGTCACCTCAATACTATGTAAAATATTTCATTTGATTTTATCTGATCATTGAACGAACCAGAGTTTGCCACTTGGCACCATCCCGCACTCCCACAGTCAACCAAAGTCCTCAGAGACAACCCTCGCAGGATTGCAGAGAACGATCAAGATGCTGCCATATGGCACAATACGAACCTTTAGATCACGGGCCTGCCATTTAGCTTTACAAAGAACCATGGACCCCAAGGACATGTGGCACCTTCCCGCTTCCCTGCACTACTATTCCAACGAATATTCTAATCTATGCGAGCTTGTGAGCACCAATGAATACTGAAAACATATCAATTTGGGACCAAAATAATTGAAATGAATGAATAAAGGAAAACATCCCAAACAACAAAGCTCTCCATTTGCAACGCTACCACCACCTTAAAAACCTTGCATCTTTTTAATCCAAACTAAAGAAAAATGCCTACCACTCAAAAATTATAACATCCCATTGGTCCAACCAACACCTACAAATTCCCTTTTTAACCACTTTACATTAATATTTCGTAATGATTATACATCCTTAAATAGTACTATAAAACGTGCTAAACAACCCTCATCTAATATAAAAAACATTAAAGACTCAAATAAATTATTACTAAAAAACCACTCGACACTGCATAGTACAACTAAAAAGCTATTTTTTTATTGTTGAAAAGTACATGCCTCTCTCGAAGTACGTGAAGGTTGCAAAAATGACTCAAACCTTCACAACCAATCACATCCTCGATAAACACCCTTTAAAATATGTTTTGTTAACAAATTTGTATCTTTGCCCCTCAAAACATAATCAAACCCACAAATTTCACTCCCACAAAATAATTTGCGCACATCATTCCCTGAAAGGTACACAAATTATTTGCCCCATGAAGCGAATTGGAAAACAATAGTTCATGCAAGTCGATAGGTGCTAAAAATACTAAAAATATAAAGTTAATCTACCTAATCTAATTTATAGTTATCAAAAACCAAATCCCACTTACCTAATCTTATAAAAAACAATCATAAAAAATCTAAACTATAATTTCACTAAATAAAACAAATTTTTGTCTACAAATTTTTTTTTAAATAATATGCATTGAAGATTTTTTTTCTAAAATAACTACCAATCTATTTGGAAAGTTTCTATTTTTTGTATTAATTATAGTTTGAACAATATATACATGAGAGCAATACTACTACTTGTCAAGAGTTACACTTACATATTGTCATAGTTTTATCAAACTGTTAAACAACATCAACTATTACATAGATAATTACATAATACCACAGATTGTCAATTTGTTAGATATCATCAAGCTATCCTATTGAGAGAATCACTGGGAACCTACCAAATCCTACCACTATGAACTTGTCATGTGTGTCACATGTGTGGTCCAAAACTAATTTCCTGTTGGTTGATGCTATTTCTAACAAAAAGAGCCATATAGCCATCCAAACTGTATTGTCTGCTCTATCATACTCTAGTTACTAGGTTCAAAAAGGTATTCCTTAACCAAAATTGGGGCTATCCACCTATTTAAGCAGTTGATCCCTCACTACCAGCTTGGTGCTTCATACCAGAAGGGCCTCAACTACCTTAATCTCTTCTTGTGTAAAGTCTTCAGGCCTGAGCATTGGCGGGGGGTTCTCTAACTAAGCCTCTTTTGCCATTCTTTCATTGAAGTCTTTTTGGAAGATTTCCAAGGCGTCAAGAAAAATTTCTAAACTTGGTTGACCGACGTGCCAAGTGTGACAGAAATTGACCTCCCGCAAGTTTATCTGTAACACACCCTCCTCCAAAAGCTTGAGGAATTTGAACTTTGTAACCTTCACAGTCATAGTGACTTGCAATGCAATGTTATGAAAGGTGAGTCTTCTCGAAGACTTAGTAAGTGCCCTCATGTTTAAATCTTTCATCATTCCAGACTTTCCAGATGTACCATAGTATTTCAGTTGAGAAAACAAGACCAAAACAATGTTTGTTCCTTGCCAATTTTATTTCTATTGAATAAAATGACTCTATCCATTTTGAGTGACCCATTATTATTCCATATGTCTAATTTATTGCAACATAGATTCCAGATTTCTTTTGCAGAAATATAGTAAAAAAGTATGTGTTTTATTGTCTCTGGAACCCTGTATAATCTGCAAGTTTCAATCTCATTTGCATTTGTTCTGTAAGCCAATATGTGGAATATCAATAACCATCTGAAGCATCCCTTCTTTGGTTCTATTGTTTTGGACCAATTGTTTGAAAGGATTTTTGAGCATTCATTATCAATGAGATTTACATTCCACTTGTTGTTCAGGAACTCATAAATACCCTACTATTTAGTGAGAGTTTTATATATAGTTTTTGCATTAAACTTGATGATACTAGACCCATTGGTCCACAAAAATTATTTTTATTGCTCTAGGTTGAACTTATTATTAAGCGACCATTCCAAGCTACTGCATGCCTCCTTAACAATGGAGGAAGTTCTCCAATGGGTATTTGGTATGTGATATTTATTTTTCAATTGGTTCCACTCTTTTAGCATGTCATCCTTCAGGATGTCTATAAAACAATTGATTCCTTTATTGTTCCAACTCTTTGTTGAACAACCCTATAGCAGAGCCAAGGGTTTATCTTTGTGTTTGAGGTTCCACCAAATAGATCTATGTGTGTACAAGGTGCTACCCTGAAAGTACTGAGCATTGCTTATATGTTCCTTGACATGTTCCCATGCTTTCCAAATGCTTTTGAAAACCACCAAGCCTTTAGGGGATAAAGGGTAATGACAGTTGAGAAGGTCACTTAGGAGGAGGTTCTTCCAGCTTTTTCCATGTTTGGGAGTAGCTCTTTGTATGTTACTTTTGATTAGCACTTTCCATTGTTCATTCTCATTCAAGGCCTTGAAGATCCATTTGGTAGCTAGAGATATGCCTTGGAATCTCATATCCTTAAGCCCAAGCCCCCTTCCTCTTTGCTTATACTGCACCATCCCTAATTAACTGCATGCCTCTTCTTACTGCCTCTCCCATTTGACCAGAGAAAGCTTTGAATCCTTTTTTAGATTTCCTCCACTTTTAACTGCTAAAAAGCCATACTGAGGAAAAGTACAGGCTATAAGAAGAATTTTTTTTTTGAAAATTTGAACTGTCCTAGCCATTGAGAGGTAGTGCTTGTTCCATTTTTCAATATTCTTCTCAATCCTATTCTTGATCTAGTTCCACCTCCCCTTTACGTTCGGGCATACAAAAAATGGTATGCCCGAGTACCTAACTTGCTTGTTTGGTCCTCCCCACTGAACACCAAACTTGTTTTCCCACTTTGGAGGGCTGTATTGCCATCCTAGAAGGATCGATTTGGATATAGAGACCTTCGCACCAGAGGCTTCAAAAAGGTGTTTAATTTGCTCATGTTAGGTTGGAGACATTATCTTCTTCCAACAGGGGGAGTAGGGATGTATCATCAACAAATTGGACATTCACCAGTTCCTCATTATTGGGGAGATTTATACCATTAACCCTTGGTGAGGGTTCATTGGATTTGAGGATGTAATGTAAGGCATCTGAACCAATTACAAATAGTGGAGGAGCCAACAAGCAGCCTTGTCTAAATGATCTTTCGAGTGCAAATTCTTCAATGAGTGAACCATTCACATCAACTTGGGCTATTGCATCTTTGAACAGTGTGACTATCATATTGTAAAAAGATTGTGGGAAGCAAAAAGTTTTTATGGTTAGCCTGATGAAAGACCATTCCACCCTGTCATATGCCTTTTCGAAGTCCAGGAGTAAGATAGCAGCCTTTTCTTTAGAGACCCTTTCCCATTCTAATGCTTCCCAATTGGCGATGAGGTTCTCCAAGATGTATCTACCCTTGATGAAACTAGTTTGGGTTGAACTGATGAGCTTGGGCAGTATGCTAGTTAGTCTTCTAGCCAGGACTTTGGCCAAAATTTTATATGACACATTCAACAGGGTTATAGGCCTCCAGTTCCTTATTTGAGTCTTGTCACCTTCCTTTGGAAGTAGCTTAATAATGCCTTTGTTTGTGTTGCTCCCCAGGGAGCCCCCCTCCAAGGCCTTCTTGTATATTAGGAAAAGATCATCAACAATCTACTCCTTAAATGCAATGCCTTATAGAATTCTGTTGGAAGTCCATCGCCCCTTGGAGACTTATCATTCTACATTGAATCTATTGCCTTTTTTATTTCATCTTTAGACACTTCAAAGGCCTAGCTCCACCACATCTTCTCCATCTAGTTTCTTGGGGATGACATTTCTGATTAAATTCCTTACAACCTCACAACCTTGCCCACTATTTTTAGAGGAAAAAAGGTTCTTGTAGAACTTGAAGAACTAGTTTTTAATCACATCTTGGTCACCCACTACCTCTTCATCCACATGGATTTGTTCAATGTGTTCTTTGAAGTTTTTTTCCCTGATGAGCTTGAAAAAGAATTTGGAGCCTTTGTCACCTTTTGTAAGCCAATTGACCTTGGACTTGATTTTGAGCCCTTGAATTCTCCTGTTTTGAAGCCTTCTCAAGGAATCTTGAGCAAGAATCAACTTATTCCCCAAGTCCTCATTACCGGGGTCCTTCTGAAGCTCGACCTCAACTTTCAACAAGTCCTCTTGAAGAAGACCTTCCTCTCTTCTGTTCTCCTTGGCTTTCTTTTTCCCAATAGTCTGGAATAAAATTTTCCATCCTTTGACATTTATGTTCCATCTCTCGATGGCACTTAAGTTTTTGTGCATGAATTTGTTTATCATTCTGAGAGTTTGGATGGCATATGTGTAGTCCTTATCTTGGAGTAGGGTGGTGTTGAGGAGGAAGCTCCCCCTCTTCCTTCTTACTTCTCTCGATCCCTTCCTTAGAAGGATCCTTATTTTGATGGAGTGGTGGTCAAACAAAGTGTAGGGGTGAACTTCAATCTTACAACCATCCCTGATAGAATTAGGAAGAAAGTATTCCCTATTCATATAGAATCTTTCTAGTCTACAATATATCCTTTGGTTCCCTTTTTGGGCATTGCACCATGTGTACCATATGCCAGGGAAGTCTTTTTTCTGTTCCTCCACAGGATCAATCAACTTGAACTTACTCTTCATTTTTTACTAGTAGTACTTTTCATTGCCTTTCCATTCTATGTCAATCCCCCCAAGTTTGTATTCTTGGTTCTCTATCATATTGAAATCCCCTTCGAGTACCCAAGGGATGTTGTCCAGCTCACACACCCATTTCCATAACTTAATTCTCTCTCCATACTCATTTGGAGCATATATTGAGCAAATTCCAAAGGATAGGTCACCCATTTTTAGAGTTACCCATACAACTCTGTTGCAAGGGGAGACACCATGTTTGGTTACATATTGTGTCTAGTTTTTGTCAACAATAATAAAGGATCCCCCCCTTCCTTTCTCATGATTGTGGTAAAGTGAGATGAGTCCCTCCAAATCAAGTTGAGGTTTATTTCTAGCATTCAAAGCCTGTAGCTTTGATCTCTTGAAGCAAGACCACATCCTTTTCTTTGCACTGATTGAGGAACCTTCTAACGACTTGCTTTCTGTCCACAGACTTTAGTCACCTTACATTCCATGAAATATAGTTAAGGGCCATTAGATTCAGGATTTGAGCCTGGTTCCTTTTTAGGCCTAAAGCTCTCAAAGCACTTAGGCACTTTCAACTCTACTTCCATCCTTTTGGGCAATTGGCTTGCAATGACTACATTGAGTTTTTCCTCTTTTTTTTGGAGAGTAACTTGAGGTTACCTTTTCCTTTAGGGATTAATGTTTCTATCCCTTTCCTTGGCCTTCCCCTTGGTTTGCAGGAAGCATCTGGTTTAGCCTCCCCCTCATAGACACCCTTAGATGTTGGTTCCCCTATAGCGGCCTTTGAAAGCTTAGTGGTCCCAAAGGGCTTATTTGGATCAACATTGGTTACCAAAACTCAGTTCTCAACCTCTATTTGATCAGAGGGAGCATTTTCTATTGCAAGTGCTTTATCAATTCCCCAAGAACCAACCTCATGCCCACTTACAACCAATCCTACACCATTGGTGTTCTAATTGCAATCACCTTTGTGGCCATTTTCCTTTTACTGAATGGTTTGTAACCAACTCATCAATGATGCTAGAGTGGATATAACTGGGCATAAAATTGTTTTCTAAGGCACTTACCATATCCTTGACTTTGCCATGCCTATCTTCTAACTATTTCATCTTGTTAAAATATTCTTTATATAGTTTGAAATCTTTTAGAAAAGAAGTTTGACTGTTAGGAGCAGGATTCTCTCTAATCCTAGCCTTGGACTTGCTCCTTATCTTGTCCATTTCCAACTGTTGGGCATTCTTTCTACCTCCTTTATCAGATGGTTTGTTTAAGTTGGGATCAATTTCCCTTATTTCATGATTCTCTTTGGATAGGGCTAGATCATCACAGTTAGGTTTTCTGGGGTTTGAAGTGGTGCCATTATGCACGGTGGTGGAGGGGTCTCCTTCACCAACAACAACATTACAATCCAACACCAAGTGCTCATTTGTTGAGGGCTCTTCAAGTACATCCACCCTCTATTCATACTTTTGAGTTTCCAATTCCATGCTCTCGAAATTGCTCTTCGAATCAAATTCAGATTCTTGACTTAAAGTTTCAGAGAAGTCTTCATCCTCAAAAGAACTTGCGTTTGTGTCACTGGAGCAAGGGTCCTACATGTCTTTTATGATTTCAACCATATCATTGTCACTAGTAATGTTTTGTGTAGGCATTTCATCCCTACCCACTACCCTTTCACCATCCAAATCTCCTGTACTTTTCCTGCCAAGGTCCAAATTGCTACAGGGGATGTTGCCCATGACAGAGATCGGATTATCCTCAGAATTATTTGCACCTCTGAATGAATTGTTAGGGTTTTGGGCTGCACCCTTTGATACAATTTTATTCTTTTCCCTCGATTGAGCATTGTTCTTGCCTTTGTTAATTAGGGGAAAATTTCTCCTTGTAGACACTGAAAAATGTCCTAAGTCCACGAGCATCATTTTTCTTGGTCGTTATCCTTCGATAATTGAATAATTTTAATTATTCAATTAAGTTTGACCACATTCCTCTATTAATTAAATAATTTTTAATTATTTAATTAATTCACCTTCTCATCTTTATTCTATCTTGATCAATTAAAATTATTTAATTGTGTCGCTAATATATCCCTTTCTTCAATAATTGAATAAATCATTTTTTATTTAATTATTTATCTTTCATCTATAGTCAGATAATAATAATAATCATTATTTGACATTTTATTCTTCTATAATTAAATAATTGTCGAAATTATTTAATTGTGTTTCATTCCTCTCTTTTGGATAAATAATTCAAATTAATTATCCATGTCTAATTTCCACTTCCCTTACCAGAGGGCGTGTCGCGCCAGCGCCACTGGACACGTTAAAAAGTTTACCAGGCGCACTACAGTTTATAGGGGGTCATGCTACCCGATTCCTGCAATCTAAAAATTAAAAAAATTAAAAAAATTTCCACCTCCCCATTTAATTAAATTGATGAATTTAATTAAATGCTCCTTTTGTCATTTTATCTAAATAAATAATTTGGATAAATAATTTATTTGCCACTTGTCATTTTCCTCCATTTTGAATAAATAATTTGCACCTCCACTTGGTCAAAGATACCTTGCCATTATTTCATGTCATAGCCTGCATGTCTGCCTGTCGTGATTCCTCCAAGAATAACATATTCTTGGTGCATCAGTTTTGGATCATTGATCTTGGAATCCTTCTAAAGGATTAATCTCAGCCATCCATTCGAAGGGTTGTCTATAAAAACAACTTTCCTTCTCCATTTTCAGCTTAACAACTAATTGTCTCCAACTTTCTTGCTACCATTTGCAGGGTTTGCACAAATATTTCAACAAATTTGAGGGCAAAGTTGCATAACAAGAAGAAGGAGAGCAAGAGAAGTGATTCAAGTTCAAGCATGGGGAGTATTTTAATTTGATGTTTTATTTTCCTTATGCTTTCATTGTTTTCTCTTGTTTGGATGAGGTTAATAGTTTAGAAGTGTTGGCTGTCACTTTGTCTATTCTATTTGATTTCTAACCCCATCTCACACTCCTAACAGGACCTTCCCGTCTATAGAGGCATAACGCGCTTAGACCCCCCAGGATTTCAAGATCACACAAGATGTCCCCATTGTCAAGTTTCAATAGTAGGGCATTTGGAAAGTCTACTCCTGGTAGGATCAAAACTAAAACCCTTACATCTGCATGGGGTAGCACAGATTTTGTGTTATACATTCTCAAGATTTTGCCATAGGGCCCGATCAAAAGGGGAATGAAGGCCCATATTCTCAGTGGAACATTTTTTATTGTCATCCATCTAGGGCTCGAAAGAGCTAGAATTTCATCATTGAGGGCTTCTGGCGACCATGCCACAACCTGAAATATGTTGTTTTTGATATTCCAAAATTGTTTTTCTAGGGTTTTCTTCTACATTTCATGATTTTTTAGGAAGGTAACATACATCCCCTTCTCAATCATTCTATAGTATGAAAAAAGAATCCCAATTTTTTCCCCCAAATGTTAGCAAGCCATTCATCCATGAATTTTCGTGCCGGGACTCTATCAATGTCCATGATAGCCAAAAAAAAATTCCTACATTTTTTAGTTTAAAATCTTGCTCACATAAAGCCTTCACTAAATTATCATTAGGAACCATGATGTCGATTTTTGGGGAGCCAAAAGGGTCCTTACCTCTTCCACATCCCCCATTTTTGTTGTTCCCTCCTTGCACAACAAACTTGGCGTCCACATGAAGCATGATCTCTTCTCTTGCCATAATGTCTTGAAATGATTTTGGGTGTGAATGTCCTTCTGCACTAGAGAAAGGCCCTTTATTAGTGCCATCGGGAGGGGGGGCTAGTATCCCCACTCATGATTCTTCAAGCTGTCTGCCCCTTTTGCATGGGCGAGGCTGGGAAATTGCAGATTTCACACAAGGGAAGGCATGGCCGAGGGCAACTCTGCAGCGCTACATAGAGGGTTTGTGGAGGAGGATAGAGCCTCCCCCACATTGCACGAGCTGAGTGTCAATCAAACCCTAGAGTTGCAGAGCGATTTTCCAATGCTATCTAACTCCTCTATCCACAAGTTTCTATTTAAATTATGAATGGAATCTATATAACTCTAATGGGTTACAAAGAAATGGACACGATGAAAGTTTTGAAGATTATTACGATGAACAAATTCAAAGCGTTACCGAAGTTGAAGAAGTATAAGCACCACACTTTTGGTGACTGCTACCACAATTGTGTTGTCATTAAGTTTTATGTGGATCCACATTGTCTGAATGTTGCTCAAGTTTGAGCTTACATCATTTCCTTGGATGCAAATCATCTCTTATTTCATATTTTTCAATTTAATATTATTTAGAAAAACTTTGAGAGATTCGTAATTTCATTTAAATAAAAAGTCATGGTTGATTATTTACTCGAGGAAAAAATATTGTTAGAATGGAACTTGAATACTTGACAATAGAAAGCAATACAACAACCATCTCTATTACTTTCTCACTTAAATTTAAAATTAATGCAACAATTCTAATAATAATTATAATACAATACTAAAATATTATATTAATATAATTATATATATATATGATCAAATAATAATATTAGTATGAATATAAAAAATATGAAAATATAATAATTATAATTTAATAATAACAATAATCAAATAATAATATAATAGTAATATTATATATACTAATAATCAAATAATAATATAATTATTATAATTTAATAATAATAAAAAATTATAATATTACAATTATAATATTTATAGAAAGAAGAAATAGATAATAGAATTAGTTTTTTTTCATCCGTAACAATAATAATATTATTTAGTTTAGTTTTACCTCTTTGAAATTTGTATCACTAATTTTATTTTCTTTTACAAATATATTCATTTGTTTTATTATAAAAAAATTATTTCTTTTCAAGGTACGTTGGAACGAATATAGAGCTTGTTGTACACCGTGGATCTGAAATAATTAATCTCGCTTTTAAACATATATAGCGGAGTCCGCGTAGTTCATGCCCTGTAGCGGAAGTCCGTGAGATTGTTTTGATCAGTTCTGAGGATGGTGCAAATCTAATTTGAACTTGGAAAATATTGTACTCCCGCTTAGATAGTGTTCTCAAAATGCAACGCCTACGGTACTCTTCATAAATACTTAATGGCGGCGCCGTCGGACAACACCATTAATGTCCTGAAACTCATTCCAGTTTCCCGCCACGTCGGGCCACGTCGGTTCACAACTTAACCGAGACAACCGGAATAAGACTGCACATTTGCATTGTGGGTATTGTTTGGAAACAGCAAATTTTAATGGATTTGAGTGTTAGGAGAGAGAGGAGGGGGAACGGAAGAGGAAGAGGCAGAGGTAGAAGAAGCCTGAATATTTTCAACTTCTCGCATAAGATATGGAAATTATTTTTGAGAAGAAGTGGAAGGCCCAAGAAGCAATCTAAGAAGGTAATGGCTTTTCCAACAAACTGTGATTTGTAGTATCTGCTTTGTGGGTAAATAAATATTGTTACTTGATTCCCGTGACGCCTGCTACACTCTACCTGGTAAAGCCTTGGTTTTCTTATGACGAATTTAATGCTCTACCTTTAGCAAGCGTCTTTGATTTTTTGAGTTTAATTTTTTAGAATATCTACATGGCCGGATCATTTTACACTGGTCTTTATAATGTTTTTGAGACCTCACACCAACCTGTCAACTCAAAAATATGTGATACTTGTACTCGACCACTGTATACATAAATGGGATAGTTATACTCAACTATTATGTGCAGAATTGTGCGATTGTGAGAGTATGCACAACTATTGTATGTATAATTGCCCAGGTTTTTAGTTTTACATAGTAACTGAAGAGAGGGCAAATAATGGGTCCTTTGCATGCAGTAATTGTGTCGTTTCCTGCACTCAATCCACTGATGAATCTGGTCATGAGGGGGTTTTCTATAACCTATGTTAGACTGAATGGATGGACCAACAGCTTTTAAAAGCAACATCCAAAGATGCAGCAGCACGCGACTATGAGGTTCAAGAAAGGGGCTTAAATTTTTGGTTTTTAAGCATTCCAGACGGGTTACCACCTGACCATGGTCGAACGTCTGAGCTTGATGAGATATTAGTTAACCTGCAATGTTTGGGCCCTTCTTTGGAAAGTCTGTTAACTGCAGAAGATAAGTATGTCCCGTGAATCACCTGCATCTTTTTTGATTTCTCTCTCTCCTACACTGCAGAGGTAGCTAAAAATCTTAGGGTGCCCAGAGTTGTCTTATAGCCTTGTTGTGCTGCACAGTCCATTATTCATTTGAACGCTAACTTTCTTCTTTCTCAGGGCCATATTCCTGTCAAAGGTATTTATTCTGCAAATTTTGTTTTTCTTTGTAGTATTGATAAAATTGGAGAGCTTTGAAAAGTAAATCATATATTATAATCGTCATTTGTTAAACATATAGTAAGTTATTCTTTTCGATAATATGTTCTGTTGCATATAATCTGCGGTTTACTTTTGTAGTTTTATAACTTTGAACCATCCTGAGATATTGATAGTCTCTTTGATATCAATTCTTAAACTGGAGAGCTTCGAAGAGATTTGTTTTTTATATTTTTAGGGATCTAAAGATCTTTTAAATTAGTAAAATATATGAACAATTTTATTGCTATGTGTTAAATGAAAGGCACTGGTACTCTGAAAAGTTGTCTCACACTGGGAAAAACAACTTTGAGGTAGTTGAAACATTTGTCGCCTCACACCTTAAAACAAACTTTAACTTGCAATTTAGTGTAAAAGGTTGCAAAAATATTGTTTCAAGCTCAAGAATAGAGTAGCCCTATGAATATATTGAAGCAACAGTTGTAGGGAGATTGGTTTTGGTTTGTCTCTTTTTTTTTTAAAATTCTGCTGTGGCAGGGTTTTCTCCTCACTCTTCTGTAGTATCATGAATTTCTTGTTGGAATACTTATAACCATCGCGATATTTCTTTATCAGCTTTAAGCATATATCCTTGTCTTAATTAATATCTTTTACTTCTATGTACCCTAAGCTTGACTTTGGGCAAGAGTAAGGAGGGTGTGTGAATCTTCAAGTGCATGCAAGGAATTTTAATTGCAATGTAAGATCATGGACACCTATACAAGGAGAGCATAAACATTCCCTATCCCAAATTCCTCTTTTGCAGGAAGGATTAGCATGCATCACTTCCATAATGCTGAAATGGAAAAAGAAGAATCATGCAATGTATTTATGCAGTCCTTATGTTTTTCCAGTTGCAGTAGCCAGATAAACCCACCTCTGAAAGGGTAAAATCCAGGGGATAGAGCCCCAATCCAACTATTTCTTATTGTTTTCAAATTTTTGAGTAGGTTTTGCTGTGTCTCAACTATTTTGGTATACCCAGTCTGAGTATGCGAACTATTGCTTTAAAATTTTAAATATAAAAATATCATTTTTTTTCTCTCTCATAAAAGTAATTTTTTGCCTTTTTAGGTTCCCAATACCATATAAAGATATTTTCTAAGATACTCCCAAGAAAGATCTTTGCTTCTATGGGTTACACCTCATCCCCAATAACTTATGTTCTAACAAACTGTAAAAGATCTAAATTGTATTTCGCACTTTTATATTCATTGTACATTCTCCACTTGCATGATAAGTGACCATAGCAAACAATCCTTATCATGATTTTAAGGCTGTAACATTATAGTCCATAAGCCTTAGTTGCATGATAAGGCCTAAATGCAAATTACATGAAAATGGTCTGTAAGTGAACTACAAAAATAATATTACTAATCATGGAATGTAATGGTGCATCCTTAACATCCTAGTCAGGATTGCTTTTGTAGTCCATTTTCATGCAATTTGCACTTAAGCTTTGAGTGTGCACATTGAAAATAAATATATACAAGAGAAACATAAAAATGAGAGAAATATAAATCAGATATTTCTTAGTATTTGTCTGAGTGCAACTTTTGAGATGGGGTGCATACGATTATGCTATCATCCTTCTACGCTTTTCCCTCCTTTAAATATTGTTATTAATAAGATAGTAAACAAGAAAAAGAAAGCCATGATATTCACAAACAGCCAAAATCTCTTGGAATGAGTCCTCTGCTGTTAGGCTTCAAGGCTCAACCACTATTGTGCTGAATGAACCTTTGGTGAGGAGCTATGTACATTATCCCCCTAAATATTTTATTGAAAATCGTTTTTTTTAAATGGTGGAGAAAGGCATTTCTTGAGCATATTTTTGCATCGTGGCTTCCTTTAGTTATGTACCTGCATATCGTTTGGGGGATACTTTGTGCGTACTCCATTTTTTTGTGGTTTATGTTAATCATGAAGAAGCAAATTTATGTAAGTCAAACCATTCTCTCTCACAAGACACATACAGTTTAGTCAAAATAATTATATTGTTGAAATGAAAACAATTGTTGAACAATGACCATTCTCTCTTTCAAGACACATACATTATAATTTTGGACTCAAACAAAATCAGGATAGGTACCATGACAGGGTTTAGGGGTTTTGGGTTTCTCTTTGTTTGGATAATAATCTTTCTATATGTTATGTTATGGATGATGATTGTTATTCTTGAAATAGGAATTGGATTATAGATATGATGTGGTAGTGTTCACTTTTTCTTTGGATTGTCCTTTGGCTTTCAGCTATTATATATTGGGTTTAGGGTTTATTCTTTTCTTGTTAACCCTCAAATATGAGGGATTAAGAATTTCTTGTCTTTTTTTTCCCGATATGTTAAGTGGCCTAGCCAGTTGATTGTGCTGAGGCCTTTGTCTCTAGCCAAGGCGAAAAGATGACACGTTTTGGAGAATCTCAACGTTCGTTCTTTCAAGTCGAGAGTGGATATCCATGGCATCATGACTGAAAACATGCCCAGGTGAAGCGAAGGGGTCTGGATAATGGCTTTGTAGGCAGATGGGTCGCTCATTGAATGTATTGTAGTCATGATGGGACCCTCGTATCTGTTTTCATTGGCATCAAGGAAAAGCCCCACGCCATCTGGGTGGGATGGAGGTGGAGGTTGCGCCCAATGTTGGGATTTTTCAAGCTGCTCTTTTTAAGCAAGACAGGGTTGTAGAGCGCTCCACAGGAAACCATTGTGACTCTCGGCTGCACCTCCATATGTAATCCTTTGTTTCCTGCCTCAATCACCACACCTGTGGCCACCACCTTTTTCTTGCGGCCTTTGTAGTTTGTGATGATGACTCACTCGACTCTGCATGATGAGAGAATGATGGCCTTGTGATTGACGGCGTCGAGCAGCCACATCTCATGCTTGCCTTGTTTCGTTCCTTCTTTGCAGCCGAAGCAACACCACCTGCATCGATGCTCTGGATCACCGTCGTGCATAATGTCGAGCACCTCGTAGTCCATCTCTAAAATCTGATATTGTAAATTTACTTTCTCGTTTCTTATAAATAGATTGAAGCTGCAGTTTTAGGGAGATCGGTATTGGTTCCTTTGGGTATCTAGATCTAGAGTATTTCATTGCAGTCTGCAACACCTTTTATTCAAACTCCTTGCAACTATTACTTTTGCAAAGGAGCTTTAATTTTAAATTTTTAATGTATGAAATCTAGGAATATGTGAACTCACCTTCCCACAAATTCCCTCTTGTTGTGTATTCATGGTGAAATGGGTCCGTGGCTTGCTCTAACTGCTTTACTGCTATTTTAACCTGTTTGCACAACTTTTTAATAACTATGGTAAATTCGTGTCTGAGATTGTTAGTGCTTTTTTCATTCAATAGTTAATTATGTAAATAGAGATCAATAATCATCAAACTCCTTGAAATTTCTGCAACATGAAATAAATCTTCTATACTTGAAAAGTATCAAAATGTTAACCTAGATAATCTGATGAGAATGACTAACAATACATAAAGTTTAAAATGATTGTGCTGAGAATTTACATCATCATGAGCTTTATTTCTTCCTTGGAGAATGTGATAGAACTCATCAGGTCCTCCATAGTATACAAAAGAGCTTAAGAAGCAGTGCTTTGGACTGTGCTTCCCATGACTCTGTATGTTGAAATGACTTACTACTTCCTTACCTGTGTTGTCCCCACATATAAAAAAACATTAAAACCAAAAGAGTTATAATAAGAATGAAAAACTTATTCCCATCACCAAGAGAAGAGTTTTGTCAATGCAATCAACAAAGGTTGGTGCATGGACTATACTTTTCCATCTTTTAGATTTGACAGCACTACTTTGGCGTTAGCACTAAGCAAGCAATTAGTAAAAGAATGATTGATAAACTTCATAAACAAGTGTCAGAAGCATATGGTACCTTTTACATGGCAGTAAGTACTCATGGTTTGATGATTTTGATCACGCTACAATTGCTTTTGTTTGGGAGAACAAACTGTAAACTGAGACTGCAACCCATATAATTACAGATTCAGTACTCAAATCAAAATACTCAAATCTAAAACAAAATGAAACATATATTAAAGACCATTCTGAAAATATGGGGAAGTCTAAAGAAAGGGATCACTTTAAGTTTGTTCTAGCAAGTCCAAGCCCTGATCTTCCACAATCAACCCAAAAAGCTTGAGACCAAAGCAAGCTAATTAAGAAAAAGAACAAATGTAATGTAAAACATTCTTGAGCTAAAGCTACATATATTACCAGAAAATCTACAACAAATATATGGGTAGTGATCAAATAAGTCCCTCAAATCCATATTGGGTGCTGATCAAATATATGTCCCTCAAATCCATATTTGGTAGTCATCGAAAATGTCCCTCAAATAAGTCCCTTAAATCCATATTGGGCGGTAATCCAATATGTTCCTCTAATCAATATTGGGTAGTGATTGAATTAGCCCCTCAAATCCATATTGGGTAGTGATCAAATAGGTCCCTCAAATCCCTATTGGGCGTTTGAAGGCTAAGCTATTGGCAATGTTAGAATGGTCAATCTATATTGTGAATGGATTCCAACATTAGCCAGCAAAGGTGACTGTGACATCTAATTCCAAAGTGAATATATATATAGATCAACTATTCGTTCATACATGCAAAGTACAATCCAGAAGATAGAAAAACAAGCCAGACTTAATACCTCTTTGATCTTATTAGTGGAAGTTCCTAACTGTGGATGACCATATGATTTTCTTATGATAGACTGACAGACAGCACAAGAGCTTTGATCAAGCATTTCAGCCAGGGAAGTCCTCCTCACTACTTGATAGCTTTCCATGGTAAAATCAAACTAGGGAATAAAAGATGCACAACCAATTATATTCCCAACAAATTTACGAAGTTCTAAATTACTACTTTTATTGACCTCCTCTAAAACATATTTGATATAAAATACAATCGGTGTAACCATTGCACCCCTCTTGGTGCAAGTGCTAGTTAATCTCGCTTTTAAACATATATAGTGGAGTCCGTGTAGTTCATGCCCTATAGCGGAAGTTTGTGAGACTATTTTGATCAGTTATGAGGATGGCGCAAATCTAATTTGAACTTGGAAAATATTTTACTCCCGCTTAGATAGTGTTCTCAAAACGCAACGCCTGAGGTACTCTTTCATAAATACTTTATGGCGGCGCCGTCAGACAACGCCATTAATATCCTGAAACTCATTCCAGTTTCTCGCCACTTCAGTTCACAACTTAACCGAGACAATCGGGCTGAGACTGCACATTTGCATTGTGGGTATTGTTTGGAAACAACAAATTTTAATGGATTTGAGTGTTAGGAGAGAGAGGAGGGGGAACGAAAGAGGAAGAGGCAAAGGTAGAAGAAGCCTGAATATTTTCAACTGCTCGCATAAGATATGGAAATTATTTTTGAGAAGAAGTGGAAGGCCCAAGAAGCAATCTAAGAAGGTAATGGCTTTTCCAACAAACTGTGATTTGTAGTATTTGCTTTGTGGAATTTGGATTATCTGGACTTTGGTCAATGCAAAGTTTCTGCACTTTCTCATCTCAGTAATTTACTTCACAATTTTATGATTTAACAATGTTAATTGCTTATTTTTTTTGTCTTTTTTATGCCTAGTTGCAACAGCTGATGAATTATTATTGTGAATAATAGCTTGTGGAATTCTGTGGCTTGTTCAACTTCATTTTCTTTCTGAATAGTATGTTTCTTGAGATTCTCAAGAGTTATCCTTTAATCTTTGGCTGGAGGCTCACCGTGAGTTTTATCTGATCGGATACAAAGAGAATAAAGAGGCCACATGATACCATGCTAAAGTTGTAGCTGCAAGATTGTACTATGCAAACTTTTGTAAAATAGTTTGAATTATATTTATAACCTAGAGGCTGTTCTTCTTTCATGCCCTTTGTTGAATAACTATATTAGGTTAAATGTAAAGAGAGATGAAAAGGTGTCATAGAAATTACAATAAACACTAACAGTTTGTCTTCTAGTTTGTCTTCTTTATTGTACTGTCTTCTACATGTACTGGAAAATAAATTAAATAATTTAGTATTAACATTGTTGGAGTCATGTACTCTAGAATAGATACTTATGTCTTTATGGTATGTTGCTTGTGCTTGGGATGATCTTGAAGCTAGTGTTGAAGCCACCATGCGGCAGAAAGAACCGCCATTGTTTTGCATAGTGATCAAAGTATCAAATGTTCTTGGAATAGTTGCCTCCCCTTAAGTTGTAATGTTCTCTATTGCTACATGTTGAAAGAGAAGATTTGAATAGAGTTCTTGCAACACAAGCTCAAGTTTACCATTTCCCTCTAGAAGGAACTTAACCTGCTTAGAGAATTTGTTTTGGGTTCCTTGTGCGCTTGACCTTAGTTTCAATAGCTTGAGCCTCGTTTATTGGTATGCTTCAACTAGCTAAAGTTCTTATGTTCCCAAAATAGGTGATACTTAATGGCCCAATGATTTTTGCGTTGAATACTAGATCAGAAACAAGATAAGTTAGAAAAATGAATTCAAAGGTGTTATCTCCAACCATTCTTAGTAATGTTGTATGGTGGATTGCCCTTCCCGATGCCCCTTTTAACCTACAAATGTGCAGCAACCACTGCCGTAGATGTTGGCACTCCTTTATGCCCTAGTAGCCCCTACCAGAATAGCCTCCAACTTGTTACAATCAGATCAGATGTTGTGCAGTCCTGGTATCTCTTCCCATTTCACCCAGATTGATCCAAAACCCACTACAAATGATGCTCATGAGGTAGTTGCTTGTGTCAACAAGGGGCTCCACCAAAGATTTCTGCCCAATTTGCCTCAGAATGTCCTCAAACTGCCACTAAAACTCAGAAAATTGAGCTGTGCCCTACCAGGTTCGCCCCTCAGCTACCTAAAATGGTGCTGGAATGTGCTCCAAGATCTCAATCCAACTTAGTCCCTACTCAATTCTTGATATGAAACTGCCAAAGCAAGAGGTAAGGGTTTTTTTTCCCTAACCCTAGGTAATTGTAGGTAATTGTGCTCAAGGGTTTATTTTGAATCATTCAACTTGGTAGAACCAAAAAAATTATTAGAAGTGAAAATGAGTGTCACAATTTGTAGAAATGTCTTTCTTCCAATAGCACTCATAGGATTTATTTGGAGCGTCCAAATTTGAATTTTTAATTCTTTTTAATTTAATTATTTTATATTTATATTGTATAATATTTAATAGTTTTTAAAAGCATAATTTTTAATTATTAAATAAAAGTCGTTGGCCTAAAAGAAGGGGCATGACATATTGACATTGACAATTAGAGATTAGTCCTTGTGTGACCAAATTGCATTATTAAATCAATAATTGATAAAGGGTAATGG
This sequence comes from Sequoia sempervirens, assembly GCA_007258455.2. NCBI lineage: Eukaryota > Viridiplantae > Streptophyta > Pinopsida > Cupressales > Cupressaceae > Sequoia > Sequoia sempervirens. The sequence continues at coordinate 25,908,025 of VDFB02000020.1, forward strand.
CTGCTTCTCCCTTCGTTTAGCCTCGTTCTCTAGATTAGAACCATGCCACTACCATTTTGCCTCTTTTTGGCTTTGTTATGTTTATGCCTTTTTACTTTTATAGTTTTTGCTTTTTGTTAATTTTCTAGGGATGCTCTCATAACAATGACATTCTTAAAGAGGCATTTCCTTGATATAGATCTCTATTGTTGTTGATGTTAATGACGATTATAATCAATGACTTTCTATGTTGAAGTAGTTTCATATGTCTTTTCACTTTTATAGTTTTGCTTTTTCAGTTGGTTAAGAATTCATCTTATTGTTGTGATTGCTTGCAAATGAATTAACACATCCCAAAAATTTAATTGTTTTTATTGTAAATGTGCATATAATATATATATTTTTTGATTCATAAACGCTTTTGACTGGAGATTTGAACCAGTGAGGCCACATCTTGGGGGACCTCATCCCTGTCATTTCTCCTCCATCTTTCTTCTTCCCATCCTCTTCTCCTCCATCTCTCCTCTTCTTCCGGCTCCTTATCACCACTCCTCTCCGCTTCCTCCTCGGGTCTCCCTTTCTTTCTCCCATTTCTCCTGCAGGCTCCATTCCACTCCTCCTTCAAGCTTCTCCTCCTCTCCTCTGTCGCTGCCAACTCCACTCCTCCACTCCTCCATCACTCTTCGACACCACCAGTTTCCTCTTTTGCCTCAAACTATATTCCCCAGCTATCTCCATCTGCATATACCACACTCCTGACGCTTCCTCCATCTATCGGTGCAGCCACATCGTTCCCTGCCAGCGAAATCACTTCATTCCTCCTTCGCTGCAGGGCGAACGTCCTTCTGACTCCTTTTGGACCCACGCAACACAGCCTTCCGTTTCCGATCTATCGTCTACTTCATCGCCTGGATTGCCTTCCAACTGCCGATGGGTGAGCCTGTTGTGCACCTAATTCCTCTAGCCGTGAGTCTCGAACACCTGACCACCGTATCAACACGGTGTTGCAACAACCGTTGCACTGCGGGGTGAACCCTCAAATGTGCATATAATATATTAATATTATATAAAATTAGAAAATACAAAAAAAACATAAAATGTATGTTTCTACCTCTAATCAACATTCACCAACATTGCATCAAAATCGGAGTTTGACCTTGAGTCATTGCCATTCTGAGCGGCTTTCTCATCCAATGGAACCCCAACCAAACCCTCTTGTGCCTCCTTGTCAATTTGGGTGGTGTCTTTGGGATCGACATTCCATCATAAAGTTTGAGTCTATTGATACTTTGATGTTCGACAATTTAGAAGTTGCAAGGCACTATGCATGAACCAATTTTTTTGCTTGTCTAGCTTTGTAGGCCAATTTGTTTTGATAGTGGATGAAGTTGTATGTGGACTAATTCCTCTTTATACCAAAGGAATTGACAACCTTCAAAAGGAGGTAAATGGCAAGCATGTTCAACTTTGGTGTATCCTTGTTGTGCCATTTCCACCATCTTATAGGGTCAGCTTGAGCTAATGTAGTTTTATCTATTTTCATCGCCAAATTGTTAAATGTTGGATTTCAAAGATTAGTGTAAAGGTAAGCTATTGTGAGAGAACTATAGTCAAATCCTCTTAAATACATCTTTCAAAGGGCCTTTATGAATATTTCTTTCATCTCTTTATTAGAACATGCCTTTGGTGCATGCCATTTGAAATTTAGAACAAAGATTGTCATATGTAGGGTGTTCATAGTGTTCCATTGGTGAGTGAGAAGGGCTTGATATCTTGTTCATATAATCCCAAATTAGGATCTCTATTACAAATTGCTTACTTAATGAGTTCAAGTATGTTGGTTTATATCAACACGTCCAATTACATCTACAATAGGTGGAGCAAACATGTTTGCAAACAAAAGTTTCAAAAAAGAATAAGACTCAATATCGAATGACAAGTGAAAAATTTAGATGCAATAAAATAAGAAATTTAATATTAAAATTAGTTATTAAAAAATGTAGCAATTTATTAAAAATAAACAATTTTTTAACTCACAATGGAATACCAATTGTCATCAAGCATCTTTTGTTTGATATCTTTTCTTTCAATAGTGTTTGTAGTAGGCCATCTACTACACTTTGAGTTAACTATCATCTATTGTAGAGATCTTGCACCTTAAGCATTTTTTAACAAAATGAAATAATTGGCATACTTACTCTCCATAGGTTTGAATAATTTTTTATTTGAAAAATTCTTGAATTGAGTGAAGTGTGGTGGTTGCATGTGAACAATTGGATATCTCTAGGTTTTGCCTCCATTTATTTCACCCAATCTATCTTTCTTGGTTTTTCAATACGTTGTTCAATGCATTAGTGAAACATGAGGTCCAAAGATGTGTTTGTAAGTTTCTTTCACCATCATGCAAACTAATTTGCATAACACATGCCAAATTAGTGATCACTTGTACAACACTAGAAAGACAACAAGTTGGACATTTTGGAAACATTCTTACATTTTGGAAAAATCCCCGATATAAATATGAAACAAATTTGAAAATGTATCCCAAAAATCCATCAATTGCACATTTTTCTGAATTATCTCATAACAATTCTTTACCCTTGCATTCAAGTGGAAGAATGGGACGCCTGCTCAAATTGGAGCAGGCTGCAATCCCAAATCTTGAAACTGCATGAAGTACAAGATAGCTTCTGACTAAACTTATAGTCAAATTCTTAATAGAAATTCAAAAAACAAGTATCCATGTTTATATGTAAAAAATAATAATTTTGACCTTCCTACATCCTTCATCTGCCATGCCCTCAAGTGCATTTTGGCAACCTCCACTATCCTTTTCGTACAACCATTCTCACAAGTAATAACTAGATCCTTGTGATTTCTTTTCTATGTAACAATGTCCGTGAATCCAATGCCTACAGTTTTCAGCTATACAAGATATAACTTATTTCTCATTCATTTGAAACTGCTTTCTTGGAGTTCTAAATTGAGTACCCATGAATAATGAAAGCGATCCTGTGCATTTAAATCCCTATTCACCTTAAATCCTTAATGCGAGAATACTATAAGTAATCTGATGCAATTTATCCCAATAATAGAGGAGTTTTCTATGACACTAAAGTCCATCATTCTTGACTTGTATGGTGGGTGCTTGTTGGTCATCAAAAAGCATTTTGATGAGGATGGGTGCTTTTGGACATCACCATAGGTAGAAATAGCGAGTCAATGACGTTTCCTGTTTTGCCTTAGATGTCCTTAATACGTGACAGACATTCGTGTGACATTCACAACGTCATTATACGCAGGGGGGCATGATGCCTCCGCTCTCTTCCCCCTCAATAAACATGAAATGCACTCACATAACATGGTAGCTATGCTTATATTTTTAAAGTTGGCCATTTTGCATTTAACAAGTATTGGTATTCTAATGCTACAATCCACAGGAAATTTCTGGATAAGTCTCATTTGTTCCTAGAACAAGCTATACAAATATGATAACATGTTACGGTCAGTTTTAACCCCAAGACAACAATGATGACAGTGATATCATGTACAATCTTCTCTATGGTCATTTTTGGACATTATTATAGTTTTTATTATCCCTTTTTCTCCTATTCAAATAATTTAATGTTTAATAAGTTTGCTGTTGCAGGACACGGTAAGAAATGAGTTTCTTCCGCTTACTGTCGAAGAGGAGGCTGAAGTCGAGAATGCTCTATCTGCCTCCGACAGGTATTATAACAGCTGCATTATACTATCAATTTTCAAATAGAGTATGCAGGATTAATATAATCTTTTCATCATGAGCTAAGATTTTTATGTTGACATGTTTTTTGTTCAGTCAAAAAGTCTTGGTGATACACGAAAGTTCAAATATAAAAATTAGTAAAAAAAGCTTTCGATGTCTCTTACCGAGAACATGGTTAAATGATGAAGTAAGTCATTGCATCTTCTTTTTCTAATGTAACATATAATATGTTCAAAACCATTCATAATATGACCTTATAATATTTTTTTCATGCTAAATGTGTATTTTCTGTTGACAGGTAGTAAATTTGTATTTGGAATTATTAAAGGAGAGGGAAAAAAGAGAACCCATGCAATTCTTACAGTGCCACTTCTTTAATACTTTTTTTTATACAAAGGTATTTTATGATTGGATTTGTAGAAGCTTGTTCAATGAGAATGATTGAAGTATTTGTGGATGGACATGGAAGGTGGCATATTTTGATATGATACTGAACAATTTTATTTAACCTCTACAACTTGCTTCTTTTTCTCCGATCTAATGCAATATTTTTACTTGTTAGCTTTTTAATCAAAGGGGAAAATATGATTACCAAGCAGTCAAGAGATGGACAACACACAAAAAGCTTGGCTATAACCTATTTGATTGTGATTCTGTAATGCCCTCACTTTTCTCTTCTGTTTAAATTTTCTCTTCTGTTTAAATTTTTTGAAGTGGAATGTAATTGCAATTGTGATAATTTATATTGTCTATGTAGATTCTTGTTCCTATTAACAAATTTTCACATTGGACGTTGGCTGTCATCAATATCAAAGAGAACAAAATCCAGTATTTTGATTCATTAAATAAAAGAAATGATCACATCTTTGAGGTCTTGGTGTGTGCAATTTCTTTTTTCAGCCCCTGCTTATGCTTTAAATTGTTTTAAAGTTTTAATATTCTAATTTCTTTATAATTAATTTATTATAAATTATTTAACAGTTATTTTCTTTTCTTTACCAGACCAGGTATGTTAAAGATGAAGCAGAGGATAAATGTATGAATAATCGCAATTTGGATGGTTGGAGATATGAACATGTAGAAAACATTCCCTTACAGAAAAATGGGTATGCTCAAACACAGAAAAATAATTGTTGCATTTTTCTAAATCCTAGAGAATTTGGATGATAAATATGTCCGTTCATCAAATGTCAGTGTATTTCTTCACCTTGAAGATGTTCAATCTCATCCAGTTGTGCAATTAAATTTAAGCCAATGACTCCTTTGCAAGTGTATTCCCACCCTCTCCCATATAATGTATTGTCTCGTTAATTTCCTCCCTTCAACAATAACATAGTATTATGACAACGCCCAAAGTAATACATTGATTTTTTGGTAAGTGCCACTAACAGATAACTGAAAGAAGTATTCAGCATGATAAGCCTCATTAGAAACTGTTATTTGAGATTTTTTAATTAATCATTTTCCAAAAGATTTCCACCTGGTTGAGCATTCCTTAACAGTTGGCCTGTCTGGGGGCCGATCTATTTCGTTGGTTTTTTCACATATATTATTGGTAGGACGAATTAGCAAACTTGTCATTGTCACAAGATAGTAGAAGTAATGAAGACAAGATACTGCATAAAATAAAAAAAATAGGATTAAAGGGAGATGCTCTCCTCATTGTATATAAGCATTGGGTTGATTGTAATCTCTTCTGTCACCTTTGCTGCTGCCTATGAGATTTCTGTTTCCTTAAAGCAGTCCTCTCCCTCTACATTTTTCATTATTCTGCACCCACCAGCTTTTAGGTTCAGAGCTGTACACGATTCCCACAAGCAGTCAATGTCATCACCTGTCACCTTTAATCTCATTATCATAATGTTAACCTCACAGAACATCTTCAAACATTGGAGGTGGTCCAATGATGATAGGTTTCTTTTCTTTCCTTCTGGTGCTATCTACTGCATTTTTCTCCCCAGTTTGCAACTGGATCCACATACAGAATCTCTAGCCCAAGATGTCCAAGCTCAGGATGCCAATCTCTAGATCTTCAAGAAGAAATCCTCTCTAATAATGACTTTCAATCTTTTGATGAATTAGCAAAATATTATGGTTCCGAAGGATTCTTGAAGATTTCAGATTTGTAGACACATAGGGTTTCATCCACACAATTTCTTTTCGACAATCAATCTGTAATCAAATTGACCAAAAATATGGTCTTTCACAATCAAACCAAACACATCAACACAAAATTCCATTTGGTTCGACACTATGTGAAAGATGGAAATGTACAAATCAAATATTGTCCCACTGTAGATCAACCCACAAATATTCTTACCAAAATGCTTGAACGAGAGAAATTTGAAAAATTCCAAGGAATACTTAGATTTGATTATAACTCTTTTAGATTAAAGGAGGATGTTAATGTGTTAATCTTTGAATTAACACAATTTAGTTGTGTACAGTTTCTCAGATTTTCCTTTGGACAGTTAAACTGTTGTATCACTGTCTATAAATATGAATGTATTTTTCATTTTGAATTAATAAAGTGAAAGCCATTTCTGCTTTGTTCTTCACTCTTACCTGCTGCAATTCTGACACTATATAACTTGTTCTTATGCAAGTTTCTGTTTATAGCTTGTTTTGCTTAGCATCACCAATAATCTCCACAAGAACATTAACCACGTTAGGATCTCTATATTAGCAGTTTATGTCAATTGAACATCTGGTAGGATGGGTTATGCTGACATTTTACCTTTGACAGCGATGACTGTGGAGTATTCATGGTCAAATATGCCGATTTCCATAGTCGTGGAATACCACCGAATTTCACACAGGTATGTTAATTGGTGCTAATTTCCAATAAGCATAGAAATGTAGTACTAGCTTTAGTTAGATTAATCATGTGGAATTAAATAATACGCAAATAGTAAAGCAGAGACTTCCAATTTAGAAAGTATTCTTTCAAATTGACATTGAGAAAAATATTGAGGATGTTTTAGATGTTTCTTCCAGGAGGACATTCCGTACTATCGTAAGAGAATAGCAATTGAAATTTTGAGATTACGAGTAGAGTGAAAGATGAGCTTTGACATGGAATTTTGAAGCCTAAAAAAGAAATTTCAATTGACAAATTATTCTAAAGATTACATCGGTTCAAGCGTCTGAAAAAGTATCAGAAAAGCTCAGCAGGTTTGGGTTACATGATAGTTTCAGAAAGCAATTTTTTTGTCAAAAACTATCACAGAAAGACAGCCAAAGCTATCCAAGACGATAAGCGGTTTAAGGAATCAGGAAGACAATCAACCAGAACAGGTATGTAGAAAGAGTGACGATTTTTGAAATTTTGAGATTACGAGTAGAGTGAAAGATGAGCTTTGACATGGAATTTGGAAGCCTAAAAAGGAAATTTCAATTGACAAATTATTCTGAAGATTACATTGGTTTTAAGCGTCTGAAAAAGTATCAGAAAAGCTCAGCAGGTTTGGGTTACATGATAGTTTCAGAAAGCAAATTTTTTGTCAAAAACTATCACAGAAAGACAGCCAAAGCTATCCAAGACGATAAGCGGTTTAAGGAATCAGGAAGACAATCAACCAGAACAGGTATGTTGAAAGAGTGACGATTTTTTTTTGACTGTTGAATTCTTTTGATTTTTAATTCTGTAACTTCAATGTTCAGTATCCGAGTTTCCCAATAATGTTCTTTATTTTTTACTTTGCAGGCAACAAATACTAAGCTTGATATTTGAGTATCCATCAAGAAGTCCGATAGCTGAGATGTTTAAGCAACAAGTAAAAGAATGCAAACAATGTAAACAAGAGAAATACAGCTAAAAGATATTCTTAAAACAGAGACCAGTTTGTAAATCTTTTCCTAATGTCAAATAAAGCATTTTCCTAGGCAAATTTAGAAGGAAAATATGTAAAATCAGTGCTATAAACTTTATGTGGCAATTGGCCCAGAGCATACAATGTAACTATTTTCTTTGCTTTGATACAATGCATGCATACCTTTACGTATCATCCATACTCTGTCTTGTTAATCTAGAAATCTTGCCAATCTAGCCTGGGGATTTGAGAAAGACTTTGGGGTAGGGACTGTATGAACATGTCAAAGACTTCTGAAGGTTTCTTATTGGCAATGGAATTGTATTTCTCTTGGAATTGCCCTAATTCAACTGGCTAAAGGATTTTAGGTCGAATAATTTTGCAGAGCAGGCTCGTGGAGCCTTGAGTTAAACACTAGGGAAACTATTCTTGTTTGCATTGTTTAACCCATATGATCAACACAAAAAAAACCCATTTCTCTTTTGAGCTTAATGCAACAAATAGATTATTCTCAATCAATATTTAGCCAAGTTGGCGTTGATGCCACTATGAAGAAATCATACTAATTTAATATAATGTCTTGGCTTTTGTAACATTCTCCGTTCCTTGGCAAGAGTACAAGCCTTTCTTTATATTAGATCAGAACTCAAACAAGGTAACATTTATCCAGTTCGATGATAAATATTGGTTTCAGTCAGGTTGAAATAACACCTCTAAGCATTTTTTTTTGTTAAGAGTCGTGCTTCTAGCTATAGGAAATCTCATGTTTTTGGCATTTGTATAGTTGTATGTCACCTTTTCTGATATTGTTTTGCTTATTGAATGTAAAATAATTTATCGGGTTTTGCAATTTGAGAATTTGCTTCTGTTATTGTTTTTTTGATATTGCAACTTATCTTAACAAATCAGGTTTGAATTCTAGTAGGTCTTAAAATGTTTTGGGGTCTAGTTATTGTGGGGATAGGTCTTTGCCATCACAAATACATATTACTATTTCAACTGCAATGATTATTGGCAAATTAGAATGTAAAGAAATAATAGTTTTGATAATTTCAAGGAGAGTAGTGTTAAATATAATATATTTAATTTAGCAACAGAAAGATAATAAAGCAAAAAAAGTATTATTTTGATATATTATCTAAAGAATATGATTCAATATATTGAAAATTTCAGTTGTGTTAAAATGATTTCTTTGATATATTAGAGAGGGTGTTGGATAGTTGGGGGTGTTGGAGATGATTATAGTGAATTTTAATGTTCTCAAGATCAATCAATTGTAGCATGTGATGGCCACCAAATAGTTTAGTAGCAATACGTAATAGGCACATTTGTATCTTTTAGAAGGTATTATAAGCAATACTTGACTAATAGGGCTAAGATATTTGTCTATCAAGAATTTCATTGTTAGGTGGTATTACTAATTTTCATTTTTTTAACAGAATTTTGATAATTTTATAAGAAATAAGTAGCTCTGAAGTTATTTTCATTCATTAAAATTGATGATGATTTTGAAGATATTCAATAATGTGACATGATAATTATTAATATTAAGGATTAATTATATTCTCTTTTCAAAAGTAATATATATATATATTTTAGTATATATTATGTAATAATCTATGTTAAAGTTAATCATTCTTAAAAATAAAAAAAATCGGATTTGCCTATTTTTGTGTTGTAATCACTTAGTGAGGCATTTGAATGTTTTATGTTTGCTTATTATCACAATTTGCTTTAATACAATTGCATTGTGTGATGTTGGATATATAGACTTATGAAGACCAAATAAGCAACAAAACATGTATTCTAAAAACATGTATGATATGTACTTAGTTGAGAATTGGTTATAGATTAACCAATTAGTTATTGTTAGATGAAATATCTTAAACAAATCAAACATAAGTTAAATTATTTATTTTCTCTTAAATAATCATAATTTATTCATTTGAAGAATAAATAATGGAGACCATTGATTTATACAAACCAATTTTAGGAAAGTAGTAAATTTCAAACTATTAAATTAGTATTCTAATATTTAAATTCAATCAAGATCATTTACCAAGAGTAATTCTTATCCTTGGTTACCAATCTAATTGATAGTAAGTTCAATAACTTATGGTTGCATTAGACTTGATAATATCCATAGTTGTTAGAATTAAATTTGAGGTATTGATTATATATATATATATATATATATATATATATATATATATATATATATATATATTTCATCAATTTACTTAGGCATACCTACTTTCACAAATTACTCATTAGCCATTTTTGCTCAAGCAATCAAATAACTTATAATCAAAATTGACAAGTCAACTTTACTAGGAAGAATATACTTACGTACGCTAAGGCTTTGCAATGAGGAAGTTTTTTTAATGTATATATATATATTGATGAAATGTATAGGCAACTTGAATATACTTAATCGAATCAAATTGAGGATTAAATATTATGTAAATTTTGTAAGTTAAATATTTTCTTGGTTTAAAAAATAAATTTTTTATTAATAAATTTAAGAATCCAATATTATATATAGCCGCACATATTGTTGTTTAGTTTAATCATTGAAGTAACAATATAATCCTTGTAAGAGTTAGTAGTTGTGGAGCAATGTTAAAGGAAAGGTACAACCTTTGTGGAGCAATATAAATTGAAAAAGAAGAAATTCCTTTAGACTTTTAGTTAGGTCCTATTAGGGAGATTTTGTACTTGGACATGATCTTTGAAATTAGTCCTATTTATGCTTCTAGGTCAATAGTTTCCTTTGTAGTTGGGAGTAAGATAAAGTTTCTATAGATCATTTGGGGGCATTTCCATACTCGCAATATGTGAGGACCTTTCATGATGGCATACCCAAAAAATATGATTGTCATTAAGATATGTTGCCACTATTTTTTAGTCACCCTTATAAAAATCACACCCTCTTTTTGAAGTGAATTAAACTATGTCTTCATCGCTTTTTCATCATGGTTTGTAAACCTACGGTAGGCACCGCTCAAGTTTTCCAACCCCCTCCCTACTTGATAGTCTTAAAAGTCTAACCTAAAGTTATTGTGCATCGATTGTTTTGAAAGTTGTGGGTAAGCATCAAGTTGCCAAAAGGATTTCATGAAAGCCAAAATGTATTTGAAGGTAGAAAGAAAGGAACTGTAAATAGATTTGGTGGAGCTTTGGGTAGTTTTGAAACCATTGTCGGTTCCTGACAGGGTTTACAAAATTTAATTACCCCATGGCGGACTCTTAACAGAAAGTTGCACATCTTTTCTAAGAGCTACTTTTGGAGTTCACTAAAAAAGGGGACTTGGAGGCATTTTAAGGGTTATTTTGGTGTAGTGGGTGATGAATGTAGTTTCAAAAACTAGGTCGGACTTCGAAGAAATTTTGTGAACTTTATCCAGAATTCGACTTTTGTGCATTTGAGTTGATATACGTCATTATTCTATGATTACGTTCACAAAAAGAAATAATGCTATAAAAAATGAACATATCATTGCATAAAAGAATAACATTCAAAATGCATAGTTAATGAGATACATTGTAGACATGGGAACAAAAAGTGTATTGCAAAAAAATAAAAAAGTAGAGATAAAGTTGAGAATTTCTGAGAACATTCACATCACACAATACAGATTCGAAAACCGAAAGATATATATATATATATATATATATATATATATGTATGTATTACATCACAAAAAGGAGGTTTCGACACAAGGGGTGAAAATGAGGATCCTAATGCCCTCTATTACTTCCTATAGACGTTCAATTTGCATGGATGAAAAGAGGTTTTCGTTGAATTCGGCATAGTGGGAAAAAGTCTCCATCATGTTGCGTTCTAGTCTGACACGGAGCAAGGAAACTTCTTGCTTAGCTCGTTCATTCCCCAACGCAGTAGGGATGCAAATTACATCGTCCACCAAACCCACACACGAATGGACAAACAAGCCTCCCAGAGCATCCTCAACACATGATAGATACATTGGCCTCACCAGGTGTTCAATTGCACAAATTCCCCATACAAATGTCTTAGAGGTGCAAACGATATTGTAAATGAAACGTTCCAGCAGGCCAAAGTTGTGCACATGCACTCGAGATAAGAAATGCTCACCGATAATCTTTCATATGACTCCCTCCTCCACATCCCTGTGGATGAGGAAGACCTCTCGAAGTTGGTCTGTAACTAACCTCTGCACAACGCTACATTCCACATCCTCAACAATGAGGGAATCACTCTTAATCTCAAAGCAACATCATTGGAAGTACTCAACATGTCAGCCTATAATTAGCATTATGCAAAATGAGAAGCATTGTAGTTAATTTATAGAATGGGAACTGTATACACCTAAAATAGGTTAGGATAATTAATTAATTAAATACAAGGTATTTAATTAATGAACCTCTTATTTCATCTACTTGTAAATAAATTTATTTATGTAGTTCATACTTTCTAATTCTTCTTATCTTAATTCATATTCCTCTAATTTTAATTAAATAAACAAATTCCAATAGTTTGTTTTATTTAATTAATATCTTTTTACTAAATTTGAATAATTCCAAATTCAAATTTAGTCACATGTCTACAACTTTTCTGCTTGCCACCTCATCAAATGTCTCATGAATTTAAATATCCTTAATATTTAAATTGGAATTATCCTCAACAAATTTTGAAACAAACTGGAGACACTTGGCTCTCTCCATCATTTGATTCTCTCACACTTGGCAAAGTGTTCTTTTAAAGGGAACCATCTCCATGTTTCCCTCTAACTTCTTCATCCTCCACCCTCAATCTTTCCAGCTAAAATCTTGACCATTGCTTGCTGCCACGTCACAATATGCCTTGGAAATCCTATAAATAGAACATCATTCTCTAGCTTTTCATATCCCATTTTTGAGCAATCTTTGCAAAAATTACATTAGAGCACTTTGAGCATTTAGTAATTAGCAATTAGAAGCATGTCAATTTAGAATCATGGCTTAGTTATTAGCTACATTTCAATTATCATAGTAGTTTTTATACAACATTTGCATCATAGAATTTAGTATCATATCTTCATCATAGCATCAACAAATCATATAGTTTATCAATCATCATGTAGGAATAGATTTACTGCATTTTCCAGCATTCTGTTCCTTAGGTTATCATTCTAATAGTCATAGTGCATACACAAATCTAAGAGCCACCATGATTTAATGAATCCCTGAAGATAGGAAACAATGGAACAATTTTAAGGAATTGGTTTTGTTTCAATTCGATTCAATTTTCTATTCAATTTCTCTAATATAATATGTTTCATTGATTGTGTGGTTTTATTACTCATTATTTACTTTACACAATTCACACAATACATTTTGGCGCCCACCGTGGGGCCTAGCCCCATTTTTGACAATTTCTGGAAAGTTGTTTTATAGATCTGGATGTGAACTCTTATGTAGCGCATCCGTGATTTCTTTTGGTGCATATGAAACATATTTTAGTGCATCTAGTTCCTATTACTGCGCATCCAGGGCATCTTTCAACGCATCCAACTCGTATTTTAGTGCATTCCCCTGACTTTTAGCGTATTTGGTTGATATTTTAGCGCATTTAGTCTATCTTTTAGCGCATTTAGTAGTTCTTTTGGCGCATTTGTGTGATCTTTTAGCGCATATGAATTTTGTTTTAGCGCATTTGGTTTATTTTGCAAAATTTCAAAATTTTGTGAACTAATTTATGCTTTTTGTTTTGCAGGTACTTTTAAACGCTATCAAAGACAATTATATCAAACTACTGATGATGTTTGTAGGGGATGGAGTTGTTTTATTGCTTGCTTTTGATTAAATTAGGAATCTAGTTTAATTAGAAGGTTAATGAACCCCTTGTCTATTGTGCTTGTAGAGTGATAGGCCTATGCTCTCCCCTTCATTGGGTGACTAGAATTCTAGACTCACTATTTATTGTTTTGATAGTACCTTTAGTGTTGATAATCAAGGTGAAGAAAGCTTGCAATATGAACTTAAATGAGTGAAAGCAAATCTGAAATATGTAGATTAACCTTAGCCTTAGTGTGAAGAAAGAATGAGAGAGAGAGATAGAAAAATCATAACACATGCAACAACATATTTATGTGGAGAAACCCCAAAGGGAAAAAAATCCACCATCGAAAGAGAGGCAAGTATATTACTGATAATCTCAAATATTACATGCAGCAATAGACTTCTCTTATCATTCCCTGTAAATCCAGCAACACCCTATTACCCTGCAAAAATGAATTTTAAATACTCTAGCTCAAGGCCCCAATTTATAGAGATTTGTGAGGATGAAAACCACCATGGTTTCACCAAACAATAGACAGCAATACCACCTAGAAAAACCCACGCCTCCCTCCTTGAAATGGTAAAAAAATACCAAAAATAGCCTCTTACAGATGCTCTTACAACTGTCATAAGGCATCTTTCATGCATGAGCGCTTGGGGTCCAAAAATAACATATTTTGTCGTAGGAATCTGTCATACTGTCATAGCATCTTATGACAACTGTCATGCATGTCATAGATGCTCTTACAACACCCTATTTTGACCCAACAACCTTATTTTAGAAAATTCCAAGGTGGGACGCCTAGCTATTTTTTCCTTTTCCAAAAGGACAAATGGTAATGGTAACACTGCATTTACATTGTTTCTTTCACCACTGTTGGTCAAACAGTTTCACCTCTTATGGATAAATGTACAAAATAGTTTAGGAGAATAATAAATTAAAGGATTTACAAGGTTTATGACACCTAAATCCTAACATTTAGAAGGCTTGCCGTAATGTGAAAAAGTACTCACCCTACGGGAACGACCTAAGTGAGAACAACTAAAGCCAATTTTTTTTTTGACCCACTATAATCAAAAGTGAATTTGGGGAAACCCCCTAATTCAACGGTAGTGTGCAAGATAACCATCCCCAAAGCCTTTGTTCTAATGGTTGGGAGGTCTCCTGAGGGAGTTTATCATTTGCCGCACTAAACAAAAACCCTTATTAAGAACCTTAAGTTTAGAAGCCAACCGATGTTAGTCTCCGAATACTTTTAATATCACGGTGCAAGGGGAGGGAAGAATCCGCCCCCAAGATACTCACCATATAACTATTAGGGATTATTGGCCAAAAGTGGAGGATTCAACTTTGGTTAAGACCCAGGAAAGACAAAAACACGGGTGCCCTCTAGGGGGTGATAGGGTTGTGTGAGCTAACATAGTTTTAAGATGTGGGCTATGATATTATAAGTGACCCTTGACATTAGAACAATGCTTGATCTATTTTCTCCTGTTTAATACCTATGGAAATCAAAGGAATCGGACCAAATTCTTGAACATACACTCAATGTTTAGTTCCTAGGCTAGAAACAACTGTTTTGCAACTTGTTGCTGTGTTTGAAGTCATTTTTCAAGAAATCATCCATTTAAGAAAATTTAATTCACATAGTTCACAAATTGGAAAAAATAGACAAAAAACATTGTTTAGAAGATTATACCTTGGAAACATCCATTTCACTGATTAAAAGCAAAATAACTAGACAGATTGTCAAAAACACTGAACACTTCCAGTTTAGCGCATGCATTCCTTGTTTCAGCGCATTCACGACATTTTCTAACGCATATAGGGAATTTTCTGGCGCATTCATAACATCTTTTAGTGCATTGAGTCCATTTTCTAGCGCATCTAGGAGACAGTCTAGTGCATCTAAGTCATCTTACAATGCATTGGGTCTGTATTGTAGTGCATCTAGGTCATTTTCTGGCGCATTTGTTCCATTTTCCAGTGCATTTGCACATCCCTTTAGCGCATCTACCTGATAGTCCAATAGTGAATTAAGTTGAAATCACATCTAGGGGCAGTCTGGCGCATCATTGACATCTTTTAGCACATTTAACCCATTTTCCAGCACATCACTGACATCTTTTAGCACATTCAGTGCTTTCTCTAGTGCATCTAAGTCATCTTTTAGTGCATAGAGTCCATTTTCTAGCGCATCCCAAGAACAGTCTAGTGTATCCAGGTTGTTTACTAGTGCATCTGTGCCATCTTTAAGCACATCCATACCCTGTTTTAGTGCATCCAGTAAATTCAAAACTAGAGAGAAAAATTCACCATCTGTTCGTCAGTTTGAACTAGAATTAAGGATCTTTTCCAAAGCAGAACCTTTCCTCAGCCACAACAATGTCTTAAACTTGTTGAAACTGGTCTTTATGAGTGAAATTCTTCAAACTAAACCAAGATCTTACATCTTAAAGTGCCTAAACATCCATCACACCTCTGATTGTTAAGCTAAGTTTCATCATTAGGATCTGTCATCCTTCATCACGAAACAACGCTGTATAATCAGATTAAACTTAGTCTCATCAAAAGAGTTTTTCATTCTATTTGACTCAGTTGTTATCCTTGGCATTTCTCAAACAAAGATCAAAGTTTAGTGAAAACTATAACACTTGTACGCTCGTTTAAACAAGATCACAAAAGCAAAAACTCAAAGAAAAAGAAATTGAAACTCAAAACACCATGGATGAAGGTGAAGAAAATCCATTCCATAGATTCCACCAACCTGATAATGATGAAATTAGTGAGGATGAAATTCAAATAGCTCAACAAGATCCCAAGTTCCACAAATTCATGGAAAAGATTTTTGAAAAAGATGGGGAAAAATACTTTTTAATGTTGGCTAATCAAGGTATCAAACTTCCACATGACTTTGATGTTAATCAACTGATAGGAGCTCCTAAAAGGACTGAAACTGATCCACCAAGCACAAATCCAGTGGCTACATTAACTCATCAAATGGAAAATCTCCAACAACAAATTCAAGACACGCAAAGAGGAACCGCAAAAAGATACTTGATACAAGACATCTACCCATATCCTTTTGATCAAACTTTTAACATGATCCCTTTTCCCAAGCATTGTGAATTTCCAAAGTATGATAAATACAATGGTAAAATAGATCCTATAGATCATGTAAGGGAATTTCGAACCATGAGCCTTGAATTTGCATACAAAGAGACTTATTTGATGAGATTGTTTCCACGAAGCTTAGGTGGACAATGTATGGAATGGTTCTCCAAACTTGCACCAGGTATTAAGACCTTTGAAGAGCTGGTTAATAAGTTCATCACCCAATACTCCTACAACATCCAACATGAAAGACCTTTGCAATACAAAACAGAAAAAGGGTGAATCATTCCTTCTATTTTTACAAAGATGGAGAAGATTGTTTGCAAGATATGCTCACCCCATACCTGAAAAGGAAAGGATGGAAATCTTTATTGACAATATAAATGATGAGATGAGCTATAGACTTGAATTGCAATGCCCACCTACCTTTGAGAAAATGATTGAAAATGAAATCAAAATCGAAGAAGCTTTGGTCAAGAGAGGAGTCTTGAAAATTTACAATGAAGGAAACAACTCAACAAACTCCTCTAATCATTATAACAACAATGATAAACCAAAATTTTGGAAAAGCAACAAAAATGTTGGTAACAATGATGGTGCAATTGAAACAAAAAATACAAAACCAGTATTTAACTTGACAGCTGTTACCTCCAAGACCAATCAAAACACCAACCAAAACACTAATCAAAATACCAATCAAAACAACAATCAAATCAATGTTGAAACTAAACCACCACTATATCGAACATCATCCAATCAAAGGAGATTTACACCTTTGGGACAATCATTGGAATTAGCATTGAAGGAACTTCTTGCAGCCAAGGTTATAACATTACCAGAGGCACGAGATTGGGAACCAAGAGTTAAACCCTCTTGGTGGAATGATGCACACTACTGTTATTTTCACTGCAACAAGGGACACAAAACAAATGACTGCATGTAGTTGAAACATTTGATACAAGATTTGATTGATAGAAAGGAAATATCAATAGAAGGACCCCAAATTTTTTTTGATCATGGAGCATTGAAGAATCCTTTACCAAACTACGAAAAGGGGGAGTCCTCTTCATCAAACACCAAAGGAAAAAAGTGAACTATGTTTATGATTCTACCATTCTTCATATTGAGGTGGTTGATGATCAAACCCATGACAAGCAAGAATTTATTACAACTAATAATCCAATTAATGACATCACAATTGAGCATGAACAAGACCTTGTTGTAGTTGGAAATCAAAACAAAGACATTGTTACAGCTGAAAATCAACTCAATGACATCAACACCAAATCAAATCAAATTGATGACATAGTACCAATAAATCTGATCACAAATAGGGATGCAAATGATAATCAA